>VXBC01007010.1:671345-784347 GCA_013399945.1 Ploceus nigricollis | reverse complement strand
AAAAAAAGGATATTTGCTAGAATAATTTGCAAGAATAAAGTGCTACAACATGGGGATGGGTATTACTGGGGAACGGAGAAGATAAAGGAAAAACTGGAAAAAATCTTCCTGGCAGGGACTTTGAATGCTCCCATGGCACAAAAGGTTCTTCAGAAGCAGCAGATTAGGGGGGAAGAGGAGGATTTTTCTTCTTGCAAAATCCCTCTCACAACCCATTCTCACATGAACCTGCAAGGACAGTGAGGAAAGAAGATCCACTGGAGGCTTTGCATGTAGTCTTGAGGCATAACCTATGTGCTGAGGAGGGTTTTTACTTCAGAGCAATTTTCCAGATCTTCCTTGAAGATGCTTGGGTGGGATAATGGGAAAAAATCCTTTACTGTGAGGGTGGTGAGGCCCTGGAACAGCTTGCCCAGGGAAACTGCAGATGCCCCATCTCTGGGAGTGCTCAAGGCCAGGTTGGACAGGGCTTGGAGCAACCTGGGAGAGTGGGAGGTGTCCCTGCCCATGGCAGGGGGTTGAAGTGAGATGAGCTTTAAGGTGCCTCCCAACCCAGCCCTTTCTGTGATTCTGTCCCCACTGGTGGCCTGGATGGCTGTGTGAGCATTTCAGCTCCTCTCTGCTCCAGCTGCAGTTGTGCTGCCCTTCAGAGCCAGCTCCCATTTGGGGTCATTCCCCCTGCCACTGTGACCTGAGACTGAAGGAACACCCACCACCCCACGCAAAAGCTCAGAGAAGCACAGAGAACCTCAGGCTGCACATGTGAGGTTTTTTCAAGCAAGTGGGAAGCTGGGGTGTGACCAGCTCTTTCTCTGTATACATTTAAATGTGTATATGGCACAGTGGAAAAAACACATTGTTGATTTCTGAAAGGTGCAGTGTTTCCAGGCCATGGGAACCCCCCTGCCATCAGGATGTGCTGGGTGCTGCCATCCAAGGAAGACCTCTACAGAAAGGAGCCCCATCCCCATCCTCTTCCCCAGCACAAAGCTTTGATGTATTGAAGTGAAACGTTCTGCTAATGCGTGTGATGCCGACTTTACAAGCAGGAGTACATTAACTCCAGGCTGTATTGAAAATGTCACTGCTGTACCATTCACACAGCCCATGTAATTGCTGTGGAGCAGGAGGGGAGGGTGGCATGGATCAAGGTATAGAAATGATTCCTGCAGCCTGTCCCCTCCTCTGCTGCTGTCTCTCTGTATGAACCTCAGGACATTGCTTCATTTCAATGGCTTTGTCTCAGGATGTTCCCATCTTTCAGGGGAGTGGAGAACTTGGCATTTCAGCAGGTGGCTGCTGCTGAAAATTGCAGGAGCTGGACACCCCACTGCAGCTCCCTGGTGGAGGCTGAGTGGCACAGACACTGCTGCTCACAACCAGAGCTGCTGCCCTGGAGCCCATCAAGGGACAATGAGCTCCTCTTTGGTGAGACAGCTTTGTGACAGGGCCAGCTCAGGATGCTCCCCACTGAGGGGAATGGGGAATTAACTCACCACTGCACCTGGCCTGTGGTGTTTCAGCACTGAGCAGGTTCACTAGGAATGTCACATTCTGGGTAGGAAGTTTGTGCTGAACAGTTCTGAAGTTTGCACTGTATCTGTGTGCGTTTAGTTTGTAAGAGTTGCCTTTCCTGCAGCCCCTGACACCTTCAGACTGTTGAAATTCAACAGGTTGGGGCTGCTGACTCAATCTCTCACTGGCTGCATCCCAGCTGGACCCTGTGCAATCCTGAAATTATCACCTCAGTTTATACAGACAGGTGCCAAAGAGACAGGATGACAGTTTTTTTGACAAATTTTTGACAGCTGAAATGCCCAGGTGTAGAGTTATGCTTCCCGTGCTGCCCCCTGAGCAGCTGCTGCTGCTGTTTACACTGATTAAGTCCACGTCCCATGGCCAAGAACCAGTGAAATTGTGCCACAGGTGGTTGGCAATTGCACCATGTCCTCATACTACACCTCCAGGGATCTGTTACAGCACCTGCTTAAAGACACGAGTAATCCAAGAGTTATGGGGCCAAAGATCTGTTGAGCTGAACCCATGGTGGGGCTTGGTATTTGAGCCTGTTAAAAGATGTAAAAATATTTGGTATTTAGTAGTTTTTTTACATCTTTTAACAGCCCACTGTTAGGATAAACTTCCCCCAAGCATCACACTCTGCCAAAAATTACAGGGTAAGGGGAAAAAAAGTAATCTGAGGGTTGCAAGGCAGCAGTTCAGGCAGAACTAAAGCCCTGAACAAATGGACAAAAGTCTTTGCAGTTTTGGAAAACAATGGCTCTGTATCCTCACCTTCTGATCAGCGACATGCTCTGCTGCCACAGCTTCAGTGCCAGTCACACCACTCACTCTGCTTCCCTGCCAAAAATCCCTTACTGGATGGGTGTCAGGAGAGAAATCACGTAGTCCTGCTGTTCTCTCTGAATTAAACATTTGATTTCCCTGTGTTTTCAGGAAGAACCGTGAACAGCTCACGCTGTGTCTAGTAACAGTCCACTTAGCAACTGCATTAACTGAGTGTATTTACCCCCTTCATCTCCTGAATGTGACTCCTCAGGCAGAGCCTGGGCCTTCTCCATCGGCAGAGCTCAGCATCCCTCACCCACAACCACGGTGCCAAGGCAACCTCCATGGCACACCCCTGGGTCTCCACCCACACTGACCGATGAGCCCATTCCTAAACCCCTGTATCCCTGCGTTTTCCTTACCTTCTTTCCCTTGACATGGGCCAAAGGCTGGGGAAGTTGTGAGCAGCAAAATTCCAGGTGGGCAGAAGATGGCAGCAACAGCCCAGCAACAGCTCTGCTTCACTGGATAAGGATTTCCTTCCTTTCTTCGGGAATACCGGTGTGGTTTTGCAGAGGAGAGGAGATATTTTCACCCCTTTGGACTTCAGCATTGTGGTCAAGGCACAAGAGACACCTGGACTGGAAAAGCAAAGGAGATAGCTCAGCATGCAGAGCTTGGTGTGAGAAGGAACATGTAAGCATTACCCAGGCATTGAAAGGTGTTCTTCCAGCCTGGGTGGATCATTACAGGAGACTTCCATGGATTTTAGATCCTTAGTGCAGGTAGATTTTCTGCATCACCTTCCTGATACAAGTGATGCTGTCCCATGGGAGGTGGTGGGAAATGGACAGCAAGCATTGAGGAGCAGCAGTGCTAGGACAGTTTTGGATGTTTTTTTCTTTTAGTCTTTGATCATTGCAGGAGGCTTGTGTGGATTTTAGCTCCTGGGTGCAAGTACACGAGGCCCTGTGGATTTTAAGCTTGACATCCCCTTTCCCAAGTGGAAATATTTAGGAACAATTAGAAACTCACTTTTTTAGAGCTTTGCATTTTCAAGAAATGTGGCAAGAAGATCCTGAACACTCCACTGTGGTGGAGGTGTAGGCTGGGATGGTCTGGCAGACACTGGAAGTGACACGTGGGAGAGGAGGGAGATGTGAACATCACACTGCCTTGCATCCTGGATTTAACCTTCCTCTTTTCCTCCATCTTGTACACTTTTTGCAACATGCACATAACTTTTGTTTATTCCTGTTCTCAGGAAGGTTCACTGTGATGGGACTTAAAACATCTTTCAGCTGTGCTGCTGCTTCTCCTCTGGAAGATCTTGGCTGAGTCACCTGTGTAAATTCAGTGTCCACATTTGTCAAAGGGAGCCAAACACTCTTATTCTTGGTAAAGAGCCTGGAGATGTATCAGTATCAGTAAAGAGAGGGAACTTTTTCTTACTAATGCATCATTTAAAGGGACTGATTTGAAAACAAGGCTTATGCTGTTGTAAGATGTTGCCCAAATACTATAAAAAATAAGCAGGTTCTCATGTTAAGGAGGTTTTCAGGGCAAATGGACAGGGTAGAGGGGGGCTGGAGGCAGAGTCAAATTCCCAGAGCAGGGCTTCTCCAGGGTGTTGAAGCTGGTGCCACTACCCTGTCAGTGTTTGTAGTGGGGACAAGGAGAGATCCAAAGTGAAGGGGTGCTAGAGAGGGAGATGATTGGAGCTGAAAGAGGGGAGCAGAGGAGCAGCAAAGACAGGCAGGGCAGGTACAAGCTCCCTTGAGAAACATGACTTGATTTACTTCCCCAGTGTAAGGGTATTAGATTATTCTCAGTGACCAATAAGTGCCACACAAGACTTTACAGTGATCACTGTACTTTGTGGGGCTGCAGAGGAGGGCATGGGGCATCCCACATGACCAGAAGGTTTGCCAGTTTGGTAGCCTTGAGCATCTCCTCTTCAGGATGCTTGTCCTGGGATGAACACCAGAGCCTGCAAGAGGGAAGACTCCACCATGCTCTTGCCAGGGCAGTGTTTCATAAAGCTCTTACAACTGAAGCTGAGGAGCATCTTTGGAGTGCTCCAAATGTTGGTATGAGAGCAAAGATCTTCAGTGCTGGGCTTGGGGGGAAAGCAAAGGAAGCCCTGCAGTGGGGCTGAGCTGCAGGCACACCTGGGTGAGCCAGAGGGTGCTGAAGGGGAGAGATGAATGACAGGGAAAAGAGAATGAGAAAAAAGAAAGGATGCCCTGTCCCAGCTTGGGGGGACTTGAGAGGCAACAGGGCCACTGCAGCTCCTCACAGTCCTGCTCCCAGCAGAGCACCCCAGGGCACAGCTGTGCATCCCCAGGGGACTGGGCATTGAGCACTGACTGCTGCTTTCAGTATTGGATAAATATAAAAATGCTGGGTAAATATTTAGAGTATCTAAGTAGATCTTTGCAGCTTCAGTGAACCACACCAGATGAAAACTTTGCAGTGGAGCATTTTGGCTTCCAGAAGCTTGATTTTTTAGAATTATTTAAAAATTTTTTTGTGTTTTTTGAGGGAATGTGCCTTTGCAGAAGCCTGTGGTGGTTCCCAGCAGTAAAAAAGGGCTGTGTGCTGCCATCACAGTGTGTCATCACACCGGTTTTCCCAATGGGGAAACCAAACATTCAGGGGCCATGGGTTGAGTCAGAGCTTGCAGAACCCTGATCTGCTGACTCTCCAGCCTATAATTTAACCACAGCTTTGTCCCTTCCCCTCAGGGATCCCACACTCCAAAGCTGTGCTGCCGCTTGCGCATGATTTTTGGAGAAAACTATTTTCAGAGAATTTAATGTGCTTCTTGGGCTGAAACATCTTATAATAACTTTCTGCTCAGAAGGCAGATGGGAGTGCATGTGGGGGAGGGATGATGAGACCAAAAGTTTGGGAGTGGAGAAATCAGTGTGGCTATTTGTTACAGCTGTGACCCTAAGAGGACGACCAGAGCCCACACAGCAGCTACCTGACAGAGAGCCAGGGCTGGGCTTAGGTGTGGCTGTGCCAACGTGGCTGTCCAGCCCATGTCATGCCAGGTGTGGGGTAAACTTGGCTGGCTGATTGTTCTGGAGGCAGCTCCCGGTTGGCAGCAGTGATCACACCACCTGTGCATCTTTATCTGGAGTGAAGCAGCGCGTTTGCATGTGAGAACCCTTTTGTCTGGCACCCAGGATCAGGAAGAGAGGTGAATTCCTCTCATAAAATCCTGCAAGAGCTCTAAAGAGCAAGGGGACTGAGAGGATCTGTGCCCTGATCAGCGCTCCAGTGGATGTGCCACAGTGCAGGATGCACTGTAACTGAATGGGTGTGAGATTTTCTGTGTATCCCCTTTTTCCTTCTAGGATTAGCTCCAATATCTGGTATTTTAGTAGCTTAGGGAAGGAGTGCCTCTCTTACTAGGGTCATGACCACTAGCCCTGGTGCCTTGTGGTGACGTGAAGAAGAAGGGGAGCAGGCTCAAGCTGAGTGCTGGTACCATTTTTAGCTATACCAGGTTGTTACTAGACATCATGCACAACTTGGATTAGAATCCTGCAAAAGAACCATGAACTGGCTCTTCTCAGGGGCAAGTGGATTTTAAAATATCAGCTGTGGTCATAGAAGTGCTGAGACTACACTCCCACAGAAAATACAGAGGTGGGAGGAAAAATACCCAATGCAACTCCCAGATGCTCAGTATTTCTCAGGCAAAAATCTGCACTCATGCACAGGAAGCCCTAAAGATTTTGGACTGTACCTGCAGAGAGGAGTGGGCACTGCACATCTGGGCAGTGGAGGCTTGTGGGAGCATTAGCCATGGGTTGGGAGCTCCTGGAATTGAAGCTGTACATCTGCAGGGCAGTCACGGCGTGGGCTCTGTGTACACTGTCCTTCACATCTGCCCTTGCCAGGCATCAGCCCTTACCTGGGAGCTGAAGTGGACAACCTGAAAAGCCTTTTGCTGCACTTTGCCACAGGGAGTCTGTCAGCTCATTTCATCCATCAAATAAGCACGTGGCCAGCAGTAATTGCTTCTGTCTCTGCTGTACAGCCCTGATTAAAAACCAGGGGCACAGCCACCAAGTGTCATTGCTGTGGTGTTTCCTGCCCAGAGGAACAAATGCTGCTTCCCACCAGCTTCCAGCTTCCCTCCCATAAGCAAGGAAAGTCCCACCTGAATGTACCTGCCATGAAGGCAGATGCAACCAACTGGAATGTCTGTGAATGACCGTGCCCCTGCCCAGGATCACTGTCTGGGGGACAGGCAGGTGTTTCTTGGCTAGCAGTGTAGCAAACAGGATGGTCAGCTCCACCTTTGAAGCAGCTCAGATGCAATTGGAATGAATCCCTTGTGGAACCCTCCTGGCTTCTGCTGAACTACGACACAGATGGGTCTGGCTCACTGCATGCAGCAAAAGCCACTTAATTACAGCAGCATCTCAATTTATTTGTTTTGGATCATCTTTATTAGCCATTGCTTAAGCTTGTTATTAAAGGAAGAATAGGGACTGTAAAAAGAGTACCTTCCTATGCTGCTGGTCTTCTCCTGGGCTGCAGCAGCTGAGTGTTGCTCCAGTCTGCTCAACACCTGCAGGACTCTCTCCTCTCCTGTATGGATAGCACTGCTGTCGCCTCTGCTTCAAATTGCCTGCTTTATTCCTGAAAAAGAGTGGCTGTATTTTTTTCCTGGGACACTTTTACTTGACTTGGGTAGAATATCTGATGCCCCAAACGCCCTGTAGGCACAGCATGAGCAGCAGGTACCTCCTGGAGGTTAAATAAATACCCAGGTAGGTTAGTACTCTCTCACCCAGTGGGAGAGAGCATCAACATCCTTTCAGAGACCCTGGCAGGAAAAACAAAGGCCTGAGAAGTGAGACCTGAGGCGCACGTGGTAACTAAGGGAGCCCAGACCTTCTTCTCAGGAGAGAACACTGCTCAGAAACACAAAGCTACATCTCAGCTCTCATTGTGGCTGTTCTCATGTGCTTAAATCCTTGTGTTCAGTGGAGGTGTAGTTGTTCAAGTGCTTTTTCTCAAGTGCCCAAGATGTTTCTGTGCTTTTCAGCCTGCCTCTCTACCACTGTCCCAAATCTCCTCCTTGCAATCCTACATCTTGATTGCACTCCTCGGGCTGCAGAGCTGCTGTGACCAGCACCACACAGCCATTTCCCACCAGTCCTACACTGAGACTCAGGTTTTGTTTGTGCAGTCCACTTCTGGGGTTCCTACATCTTATTTTAAAGGTGGCCTGAGCAACCACAGGCATCAGCAGAAAGCTTTAATGACTCCTGTGTTTTTAACAGGGACTGAGTATCTCATCCATGTCACTGTGATGCCTGCTCCTGGACCAGGACCCACCATAGCCCCTGGGATAAGCTCTGCTCCCAGGAGGTTCACAGGTGAGTGGCAGGGATGCATCTCCAACCCAGCATCTTTGCAGGTGCCCTCCTAGTGGGAGAAAGGGCTGGACTTGGCTTTGAGAGCTGGCAGCTCCAGTCAAGCACTTTTGTGTGGTCCAGGAGGAAATTCCCCAAACTGGCATTCATCCCCTGTAGAACCAGGAGAAATTCCTGTTTGTGGTGCAAAGGAATGTGCATCAACTGTCAGGGTCTGCTCACACGACAGAGGAGAAGGCTGGATGTTGTATTTGTGAGTGTGTGAGCTGTTAAAAGCTCCAGAGCAGAGTTTTTCCTTTATGTATTCAAACATCTCAGAGAACAATAGGTTGCTGGACTGGGAGGGGAGAGGAGTTTGCTCCTCCTCTCTTCTGAAGTCTCAGCATCTCACAGTGCTCTTGGTCACTCCTGTTTGGTGAATGATCCTGTGGTAAATGTGGAAGTGCAGCGTGGAGAACCCCAGGGCTGTGTTTGCAAGGAAGAGCCATCTCCAGGCTACACCAAGCGAGGTTGTTTGTGTCCTGGTACAGCCTTTGTTTGCCAACAACGGCCCCTCTAGGTAACCACACAACACAGCACAAATGCCTATTTATTTGCATCTGCCTCTGCTCACAATAGTGAAGGAAGGGAACCCATCTGTTTGGGCAAGGGAGAACAAAAATACAGCAGAGGGAAGTTGGTTACATTTGTAATACAGGCAGCCCAGAGAAAGAAGCCCATGATTCTAGAGATGTAGATAAATCTAGTGATTACTCTTTGCTCAAAGTTCAAGCCAAGTCATCTAACCGGGAGCCTGACGAGAAAAATAGACACAAATACATCATTCCTTCCTTACTGCCCTCATTTCTTGCTCAAAGACAAAACCCAAACCTCTTTGGCTGAGTTACAGTCCAGTAACTGCAGCCTTTCACTGACCCTATGTCCATCCCACGACCTTTTCTGCACTGACTCATCACTGCTGCCATCACCTCCCCAGTGTCCTGGGAACCAGCTTTATCACCAAAAAAAAGGACCTGTTCAAAGGCTACAATTTAAAATCCTAGTCCTGGGCTCCCTGAAAGTGATCCAGCCCATGAAGAGAAAGCTGGCAGGTTTGTCACAGTCTTGCCTTTGCTTGTTATAGTCAGTTGGAGAGTTTTACAGATCTGTTCTGAAGGTTGCTGGAGGCTGGTTATTTTGTTTTAAAGTCAGGGCAGCAGCAGACAGGCATCCACTATTGAAAGGAGAAATTTAAAAAAGAAAAAGTCATTTGGGCTTTAAAGCCAGCTGACTGCTTTTGACAGGCTGAAGGATTTTTTATGTCTGGATATTCCTGACCTGCAAGGTGAGGGGATGTGTTGTCACGGAAGAGGATTTGAGCAGCTCCAGCAGACAGAGAGGAACCTCCACCTTCTTTAACAAGGGTTCTGTGCTGACTTGTGAGAGCCTTTAATCAGACTTCAGGTACCCTGGCATGGCAACATCCAGCCATCCCTTGAGCTTTGTTTCCAAAGTAAAGTTCCAAAATCAGACCTTTCTATGCCAGGACCAGCCTTTCTTCATTTCCCTCCTCCCCCAAATCCTATGAGGAGGGAAAAAAATTACATTTAGTGCTGCATATGCCTTCATATTTGCTTTTTATAAAGGGGTTGGAATGAAGGCACATTTCACCCTAAGAACATCCCATTGGAAGGATAAGGTGCTGTTATCTCAGGCTGCTCCCTCAGCCTCCTTTGAATAGTTTTGCTTAGGTTGAGAGAACATTCCTCAGCAATTACATAGAAATTGGCTGGTTTGGTGCACTTCTGACACATTTTGCAAAAATACTTGATGTGTGGCAAAAGGAGTGACTCAAATGAGGAAGAAAAATGTTTCTCAGCCGGAAAAGTCATGGAAATGAAGAGCTCACAAGGGTTCAGCTGGTGACCCCTAAGCCCGAACTGTCCACAGCATCACCAGGGTTTATATTTGGATGATGTTCTCCCAAGACTGAGTCATATTTCCTGCCTCGAGTTGCTCCGAAAGGCTGGTGTTTCAGGCAGGGTCCACATTTCAGTCTGATTCACACAATAGGCAGGAGTGGCCCTTTCTGCTGCTTTTGGGTGGACTTGGATTACCCAGCACATATGAAAATTAGACCCAAGCTGAGTAAACAAATATCGATCTACTCAACCTCAGGTCACAGCTGAGAAGAGCATTCTGAAGGAGTATATTGAAGGGGCTGGATCACATCAGAGGGTATAAAAGCAGGGCGAAATTCAACCCTGCTCCAGGGAGTTTGCAACCTTAGTACAATCAATAGGAGCATCTGAAAACGCTGGTCTCATTTGGGTTACAAAAACCCCGTGTCTCTGAGTGGTTCCTCCTTCAGCAGCTGAGTGTAAGAAAATAATTAATGAACAGTCCAGAGCTGCTGAAAAGAGGAGGGGGAGTGATGCTGAAAGAGCTGTGTGTCGGGGGCACGTGGGGCTATAAGTGGATTGGGATGGGAGCAGAGGCACAGGCTGTTTGAGGGAAAAGCAGGGCAGTGGGATAGATTTGCTTGAGATGATTAATGCTGACCCACACCCCATCATCATTCAGGGTAGGAGCGCTCCTTTCAGACGGAGACTTGCGCTGCTGAACGCGCTACGTGGTAATTTTCCAGGTACTTGGCCATTTGACTTGAGGGTTTTTTTAAACATGCTGGATGAGATGTGATGTCTTGTGAGCACTGGAGGGGAGGCAGCAGAGCGGATTCTTCCCACTGTGGTGAATTAAGTAGGACGTGCTGCCTTCCCAAGCAGAGTCCCTGACCTTCCCGTGTCTCTGTAGGGTCACAGTTTATTTGCTAACACCTTACAGAAAAGCCAGAGCAGGCTGGTCTTTCCTCAATGGTCTGAGCTTTCCTCCGAAATCCACACTGTGGTTTCGGAGAAAAATTCAGACTATTGAGGTTGGTGTATTCAGACCAATAAGGATGACTCATTGCGAGCCTGATCCCTGACCAGCAAAGTCTCTGGGATTACCAAGAAAATTATTTTCCAGTTAAAGGATGGTTTGGGTCAGAAGGGACCTTAAAGATCATCCCCTTCCAGCAAACTGTCTAGTCAGATGGGTTCTCCCTGTTTTCTTCCCAGCAGGATACAAGGACAGGAGCAACCATCCATCAAAGTATATTGTCACCAGACCGGCAGACAGCAAGCCCCAGGTGTGGAGGGGACAAGCTCTCACAAGCTCACATTTTTGGGCCTGGTTCCTGTTTCACGTGGCAGCAGGTTGGCCTCGACCCAGTGCCTGCCCCAACAGAGCAGGACACGGCAGCTTGAAAGGGACTGTCGGGAGAAGAACAGCTGAGAGCCACAACGATCCCGGCGTGTGTATAAATAGAGACAGAGCTGTTATCCTGATGAAATGAGACCAGATGTTTCTCCCAAATCCCTCCTCTCTGCTAGTGAAAATTATAGTTTAGTTACAGCAGGGCAAAGCAGGCAGCAAAATATTTTCAACCAACTAATGTTGGCAAGTCAAAGGGGCAAAATGCCTCACTGGGGTAGGGGTACCATGCCCTGTGATGCTGCAGGGATGGATCAGGCGTGGTCAGAGTGGGAACCAGAGGAGTCCCTCGCTGCCTTTGTTCTATTTTTCTGCTTCCTATCCCAGTATTAATGGGCTGAGTTTTAAAGCCCATGCTGCGGCCGCTTTTGTGAGGTAGAAATTCAGTGTCAGCACATGTATCCTGGAGGCAGTTGGCACGAGATGAAGGAGGGACGGCAGCAGCAGTTAAAACTGGGCCTTGGCTCTTTAATATTTAACTTTCCCCAGTGCTGGGGGTTTTTTTTAATCAGTTTGTGCATTATCTGCCATCCCCGTTCAAAGAGGGTTTTAGCACAGAGATTTCAGTGCTTAATCCCAGGGGCAGGGAAAGCGGAAGAGTCTCTCTGAAGGTTCCAGGGCTCAATCTGGCCTCAATTACACCAGGCTAAATCAGCAAAGAGTGGCCACCACGGACTTCGCTGTGACCACATCAGGCTGCAGGTAACAAAATGGGGGGTCAGTCCTGTATCTCTCCAGGAGATACCTCTGGTCCCTAAGGCTCCATCCATAAGGGAGCTCCCAGGAGGATCTAAACATTGTCAGACTGTCTCAAAATAAACGTCCACCTTGGGCAAAAACTAGGGCCTGGCTGTGGCCAGCTGCAGATGCTTAGGAAGGGATATCGGAAGAGGGAGAGTATAAAGTGATTCTTCCTCCGGCATTTCCTCCTGGCTCCTGGTAATCAGCAGTTGAGGGACTTCCTAAGCCGGAGGTTGCATGAATTTGTGTAATCCCTTTTGTTTTTTTTTTTTTCTCATTCATTTATACTTTTGGCCTCCATGACATCCTGTGGCAATAAGTTCCACAATGTAATTATGTGTTGTGTGAAAAAGTACTTCCTTTTGTCTGCTTCAGACCTGGCTCCTGAACATTTCTCTCCATGTTCTTGTGTTGTGAAGAAAAGGGAAAAAGAATTCCAGGTCCATACCAGACCTCTCTTGACCTCTTCAGACTTCTCTGTCTTATTTGCCCCAAGGTTTTGTTCTTCCAAACTGGAGTCTCCTTGTTTTTCTAGTCTTTCCTCCTCATATGGTGTCTATCCCATCACTTCCCCTGTCCTTACCGCCCTCCTCCGTGTCTCTTCTCATTTTCTTATTGCCTTTTTTTTTTTTGAGATAAGATCACTGAAGTGAGACTTGCTCACTTCTGAAGACATGAATTCATTCTCCTGGAAGAAGGTCAGCTCAAAAGCTTTCTTTTCTCAAGCCACACTGGTGTACTTTGAGTTCTTTAACAACACATACAGCAGTCTTGGGCTTAATGAAAATACATGTGCAGCTCTCTTCAAATACTTGGATTTAACCTATTATAAGCAAACCCCCAGGCCTAATTTAACTAGAGTCAGTGGGCTAAAATGACATCCACAAGTTGATCAACTAATGGGGCTGGTTTACATGAAGGGAATTTCATGCATGTGCTTATATTACTGCTCATTTATGCCTTCACAAATCCCCTGAGCACTACTGGTGGAGAAGACCCCCAGCCAGAACAGCTGAACTGGTGAGCATGAAACTTGGGAGTCTCTGATTTCCAAGACATCTTTATTTATAAAATATGTCTATTTTTGCTCCCGTCATGCCCGCAAAACCAGCCTTCCTATTTTAGTCATCCCTGCTTTTATTATTGTTTATGTTACCCTGAACCCCACGAATAAAGGCTGGAGAATGGATTTTGTCTTCTGCTGCCATGTGAATTTCAGAAACCACACTAGCCAGTCCTTCCAGACCTTGCTGTTAGGATGGCTTGATCATACTTGCAGATACAACCAGTCCTCACTTGATGGGAACCAGTTGCTGCTGTCTTGCGCCGCTCCTGCGTAAACGCCATCCCAGGACCGTGTGGGAGCTTTTTAAATCTCCACTTTTGGCAGAAGCTTAGCAGCCACATCCTTCCCTCACTACATGCCAGCTCCTCTCCTGCTTCTCAAAGCAGCTTCATCCCCCTTTCCCCCGTGTCCGCTTGTGCGAGTTTCCTGCAGCAGGGAAAGAGCCCAGGCTCGTGTGAGGGATGGGGATGTCTCTGGGAGGCTGGCAGCAAGAAGGGGGTTGTGGGGATAGCAGGAGGGGAAAACGTTGAGAAGTTTATTGGATTGTGGCCACTAAATGATAAGCTGGGAGAATATGTACATTTTATATTATCAGGAGCGTTGGGAATGAGCAGGGGTAGAGAGCATGTGGGAGGGAAAAACTGCTTTTCCTACTGCTTTATGGTATTATTATGGCAATTTATGCAGATGTCTGCTCTAGAAAGAGTTTCCTGCACACCCTCAACTCCCAGAACTTTGGAAACCACGCTGCAGAACATGTTTTAGGGTGGGAAGGAGCAAGGAAATGTTACTGGGTGTCCCAGTTGTGCTGCTTCTGTGCAGAATCACCCCTGTCACGGTGGTGGAGGGTCAAATCCTCACCAGATTTCATCCTGGTTTAACTCCTCCTGGTTAAAAGGGTAGTTTTCAAGACCTTTTTTCCCAGAGAATTGAGGCTGGCACCATTAAACTCATTGGATCTTTCTTTCCCCATGTCCCGTCTCTTACCTCCTACAACCTCAGGAAGTGCCAAACTCACTGGTTTGTTTTAAACAAAACAAACAGGGGGATAAGGGTCCAAGAGCTAATCCTGGCTCAGTGAGATCCTACAAGCTTCTTCACTGAGGGTGTCCACCCTCTGCCAGATATCAGGCATGAATCTGTAGGAAACTGGACTACACCAGTTCTGCCAATCATGAAACAACCTAACATTTGGAAGAAGGAGGTTTCTTCATTTTCCAACTCAGCCTGGAAATCGCAGCAGGGTGCATATGCCCACCCATCCTGCTCTCTCCCAGCTGGGTAGAGAATGACCCAATTGTAGGGCAAGATTCAGGTCAAGCTCTCAGTCAAGCATGAGACAGAAACTCACAGAAATGAGGTTTCATCAATTAATCATGGGGCTGGCAGGACTTTTTTCCTCCATTGAGGAGGAAATGCAGCTTCCATTGCAAACACAACTATATGGTATGAGGGTACTCCAACTCACTTGGATCAGGAGAGCACTGTTCACTGCCACTTTGCAAGTCCTCAGCTCCCAAGAGGAGCTTTTGGGAATTCCTAAGACAAACCTTCATGTTCAGGCAATGGATCGGGACCTGTCAAGCTGCAGAGCTCACAGAGTTACAGTCCTTCCTTTCTAAGTGCTGTTCTTCAGCCACAACTTGCTGTGTAAACCTTCTTATTCTGCTCTGCTGCAAAACAAAACAAGATGACAGAAGTGTGGTTAGAAGGTGTGGGAGCTGTTTTCTTCTTTAAAGCAGCTTTATGGCAGCGTAACTGCGACAGGTCCACACTACATCAACCGCTCTTTCAATAAAGAAAAAACTGTTAGTGCCTCTAAGTTGTGTACAGAGGTGAGCCTTTGGAAACAGCCTGTGCTAGTGGAGATAATTACTGGATCTGAGTGCTTGGGTGAACCCACACAGGTCATATTGATCGTGGACAGGTGCAGACTCAGTCCGAGAGATTACAAGGACGGTACCCAAAGTAAGCTGAACTCCTTTGCCCACCTTCCCTGAAAATTCAAGTCACAATGCCACGATTTAAAAGACACTGCAGGATGCATGCTTTATTCACAGCTGTTCTATTCTACACTTTTCAAGAGCGTGTACCTTAAGCACTGGGAAATTCACCAAAATGCAAAAGGGAAATAGAAAACTGAAACACGGTGTACTGGGGGAGATCAGTAAATAGACATTCAGGACAAACCAGCCCGCAAATCCCCTAAATGAAATGCACTTAATCAAGCCAGTTGCCCTCCTTTCCCGGCAGCACATCTCCTCATGTACCTGAGAGAAACAGCCTGTGTGAGTGCATGAAAGATTTATCAGTCTCGGTCAGGCGTGCGAGCGCAGGTCTGAGCCTGGGGAACCCCACGGCAGCCGCAGTTTGAGACTAAACCCATCAGCCTGGCGTTGCTGCGGCGTCACTGGGAGAACGGGCCGCTGTGAGAGGCATGCGGCCCCAGCCGGATTATCCCGATTTGTATTCCTTCGGGACGCCTCCCCCGAGCCGCGACTCCCCTTCCCGCCGCGGGGCTGAGGGGAGGAACCATCTTGAGCCCCCTGCGGGCTGCCACACGAGGCCCCGCGCAGCGAGGCGGCCTCGGGGGCGGGCGGGGGCCGGGGAAAGGGCTGCTCGGCGGCTCTGAGGGCAGCAGGGGCAGAGCCTCCCGCCATCGCCCGCCTCCCCTCAGGCCAGGGNGCAGCGCGCTGGACCGCGTCCTGCGGGAGTCGGTCTGCCAGCAGCAGGGCTGGGTCCGCGTCTACGGTAAGGGGCGCCGGGGCGGCGAGCGCCGGAAAACTTCTCGGCCCCAACTTCTTTCTCCCTGCTGCCGAAGCTCCCAATTCCCCGCGGCTCCTTGCCTCCCCCCTCCCCGCCGGGTTCCCGGAGCCCCGGGTTCACCCGCGCCACGCCTTCCCCTCTCCCGAGGTGCGGGATGCTCCGGTGCTGGGATCCGCGTCCGAAGCTTTTGTGTGCCCGGAGTCCCAGGATGTGTGCCCGGGATGCGGGTGCCGGCAGGGCTGAGCACTCCCGGATCTAATTAGTATTAATGAGCAACTAAAGGCCTGGGAGGTGCTGATAGCGTGGGTCCCGTCGCCCCAGACTTACTGGTCTGTGTTACATTGGCACCTTTATAATTTATAAAAAGGATGTTAAGATCTTCAGCAGTGCAGGACGCGGGGTTGTTTCCCCTTCTTTGTCAAACTCTCCCTGGTATGTAACCTTTTAAAATTAGCTTGATTTATGTGGCCGGGCCTCTGGTTTGTTTAGGCTCCCAGCTGAAGTGCAGTCGGATTTTATCTCTAGATCAGCACCTAAATAGTGGAAATTCTGTTTTATCTTTTCCTTGTCTCTCCCTCTTGTTTGTCTTGGTAATCTGAGGATAATTACTCCCACGTTTCGGAGTGAAGAGTACTGCAAGCATTATTTTGTTTTCCCTCCTGTAACAAATTTGATGGTCCAGCCTGGAAAAGGCACCACTTGTGGTCTGTGCACATGTTACCTTTGTCTGATATTACTGTTGCCCCTTCCCTGGAAGTGTTCAAGGCCAGGTTGGATGGGACTTGGAGCAACCTGATCTACTGGAAAATGTCCCTGCCCATGGCAAGGAGGTTGGGACAAAACCATCTTTAAGGTCCCTTCCAACCCAAACCATTCCATGTTTCTATCATGATGGAGAACCTGTGAAAACGCTTTTTTTTATTGTGACTTTTTAACATGTTTTATGCTGGTGATTGTCCCTTTCATCTTCCTCACCTGTCCTGAATCTCAACGAGATTGTCCAGGTTTTCCCTGACCTGTAAAACTAGAAGCAAATGCTCTCTGTTACCCGTGTCATTGATCTGTTACTGGTTGCGTTATTCCTGAAACACAACGATGACATGAATAAGTTATCTGCAACAACTCTGCTGCATTTCTTGGCTGATGGCAGGTAATTATTGTGAGTACCACCAGCCTAAGCCTTCACACCTATCAAATGAGGAAGATCAGGCTGCAGGTTTTCTGGAGAGCATGGTCTGTTCAAAGACTTTTGTGTTTATTTCGGAAGCTTGAAAAGCTGGTGCAGTGGGATGAGGTTGTCTGTCTGCTTTCTGTCTGGTGCATCAATGAGCAAAGTTATACTTAGCAGAATTAATTGTAACAGAAGTTTGGAATTTTTAGTAGTTTGCACTGTGTTTAGCTTGCTGCTTCTTGCTTACCTTGCTTTTGTTAATCCCAGCCTAGAGCTGAGACTATAAAATGCAGCCTTATGCAAAAATATCTCTCTGCTGTTGTTGAAAGGAGTTCCAAAGAAAGCCATTTGCCTTCAGATTGCTTGTTTGTTGAGAATACTTTCTAAAGGTAAAATGAGAATGTACTTAAGAAGGGGATGTCTGGCACCAGCCTATCTGATTGTTACCCAAGGTTGTATCTTCCATGAGTGGAAGCAGGAATGTGGTTTCAAAATTAGCCACAGTGAGGAACATTGTTTGTTGATAAAGTCATATGTTGTGATGTGCTTGTAGTTTGACATTAACGTGTAGATAAATGGGGGAAAATCCGCTGTGACGGGGCCCAGCTAGCTCACAGGCTATAAAAATCAGCATACACTTCAAGCATGTAAAAATACATCTCGTAGCCCAAGGACAATAACTAATTATCCCTAGTCTGTGTTTAAAAACAACTCATTATCCTTCTCCCTCATAAAGAATCTGATGTGGTAGTGTCTTCTCTCCTGCCCTAAGAAATTGCAATCGGATTTGCTAGTATTTGTTTGTTTCCTCCTGCTTATTAGCCTTTATTTTTTTTTCTTGCATGAGCACATCTGGAGAAGTTTGCGGACAATGAATCAAGCTGAAACTGTGCCATGTTTGTGCACAACTAAATATGGGTTACAAACCTATGAATGACAAGTGTTATTCATAGGATTAAAAGTAAAGCCTTGCACAGTTGTTTGAGGAACCACAGCAGCATAGCGAAAGAAAACAGGAGCAGAAAGCTTAGCCTTATTGTCTGTATTGTCTGATAAACAATGAGAACACTAACACTAATTATTTCACCATGAATGGCTGGGGGAGGGAAGGAATATCGAGCACATGAAAAGTGGAGAAGTGTTTTCTGGCATGGTGAGAAACACAGCTTTTGATGTCACTGCATTTCTTTTCCACATGTCTCTCTGAACATGAACCACTGTGTAGGGGTGTTGTTCCAAATGAAAGGTGACTGTCTGATAAGTGTCCCTAGTAGTGGAAGCATGTATTTTAAAGAAAAAGAGCTCAGCGGCCACTTAAAGACAGACAGCTGTTTATTTCTGTGCATCTCTTCTTGGCAGTGGTGTGCCATCCACTTTGTCCAAAGAAGTAATTACTGCCATGAGGGAAGCTGGTCTGGTTGCAGAGCCTGTAAAACTTCGTCTGTTAGCACAGAGAAAAGAATTTAGCAGTAAAGTCCCATCATTGCTGGTCTCTGCGGCTTGCCAGCAGTATGACAGTGATGTGAATACAGTAGGACTTTACAATGTCTGGGATGTGATTTCAGTGTGACACTGAGGTCTTGTCTGACTTCACTACGAGATCTAAATCACAGTCTGGCTATTTTTGCATTTCCTGCCTTAGCTGCACTAGTTCCAAGGGTTGCTGTTTCATTCTGTGTTCTGGAGGTTCAGCAGCTTCTGCTTAAGGGAATTAGCCAGGACATTATCATGGAAATACAGTTTCCTTACCCATGGACAGAGTTTGAAATATAATTAGTTTCCTCTAACCTGATGTTTGAATAGTGGACGGGAGCAGCAGATTTGCTTGTCAGAGTGATAGGTTTAATTGCTCGTGAAACACAAATCATGTGAGTGCTGTTAGATGATGTTTCCAAGAACTGGTTTTGACACACAACTAATGTTTCTGTAAAATATGTATCGACATGTGTTCTGGGTGACGGCTTCCATTCAGACTCATGGCATGTGTGCAAGGGGTAGGAGGGGGGAGGTGTTTTGCCTGGATTAATGCTATGATCTTTTAACTTTTTTTCCTCTCTCTAAAAGTGATAACTGACTTTTGAAAGCATCCACCCATGTTTCAAGGTCTTTTTCTCTGCTCTTTGAAACAGGTTTTGTGAGGAGGAGGCAGGGCAATAACTGAATAGACAGCATTTTCAGTGCTAACTGTGGAAACAGAGCAATTACATTGCCTGGTGTGGCTGACTGAACATCCATGGATTTTGCAGGAATGAATTCTAAAGCCAGCATCACAGCATTGGTGTTAAATGTTGCATGTGATGGGGGTAGAATCAGTTTTTGCCTAGTGTACAGTCTGTGTCTAAACAGGTTGCAAACTTCTGTGATGGGGTTGTCAGATTCATTGTTGATGCGCCTGCTCTAAGCTCACTGCAAAAGCTCCTGTGCTAAAATTGCAAAAGAAGAGTTGCTGAAATATGTAAAAAATAGGACAGGGAAGAGCCTGTTCTTGAGTGCTCATCCTGCGAGCAGACATTGTTGCTCTGGGGCCTTATCTGGACTAGGAAATGTCTTTCTCTTTCAGCAGCAGTGCTAAAAGCTGATGGTAGTTGTACAAACTCGAATGCAGATAGGATGTGGACTCTTTCATCACCTTGTCCTCTAATCCTGCGGGCAGTCTGGAGACATTCCTCACTGCTGGAATGACCCTCCTCGCCCCCCTTTCTCCTGGCAGAAGGAGAAGGCTCTCTAAGCGTAGGCTAGAAGGGCTCCATGCCTTTTCATGGATATCAATCTGCAGACAGAGCTTCTAACTCCAGAAAAAGCCCTAGACCCTGTGCAACCAGACAGAAACATCTCTTGCCTGCCCCAAACCTGAGTTCCAGGCTTTTAAGTATTGGCTCTCAGAAAATACCAGACTCATGCTCAGGACTGAAGCCATGGTAATATACGTGGTGTCATGCAGAGATTAAAAAATAGCTGTGGCTTGGGCACTGAGCAGAAGCATCTCCTAATCATGTGAAATTCAGTTCAAAAGCCCAATTTCTGTGAGCTATCTATTCCAGCAGTTTGTTGTCTATCTTGCTTAGCTCTTTTATATCAATGATTTCAACTCTGTTCTGAGGGGTTTCTGGTTCTTTACAGCCTGCCTTGCAATGACTTTGAAAGTAGCTTTTTATATCTACCTTTTCTTTTTATATTCTTGTTTCATTCCACTGTTTGCAGTGGCATCTAAAAACGCAAAGATTATCCATTTCCAAACCGTCTTGCTTTGGATGAGTACCAACAGGCTTTGGTAACGAGTAGCATCTTGTTGTCAGCAGATCCTTTCCTTCCAGCCCTGCTCATGCTGCTGGCCGGCTTTTTTCCGAGATGCGCGTGCGGGGATGGGGAGTGTGAGCCGCCAGCCTCCCTGCCCGGGGTCCCGCCTGCCCCCCGGCCTCCAGCCGAGCCCGAGGAGGTCCCACCAGGTGGCGGCATCTTCATTGCGGTGGTGCAGGACCTGCTGAGGATGCCCGAAACACGCGGGGGATGGATCTCGTCCTCTCCGCTCCCAAACCTTATCGCTCATCTCCACAAGCTCAGTTACAAAGTACTCTAGAGGCCGTCTAACAAGGGGGAGGTAGGAATGGCGTAGTTAATGTAAAAACCAAAAAAAAAAAAATACCCCTTGTAGCCAGGCGGCGAGGCAATCTTCTAGGTGAGATGGCTGTTAGTGAGGGATCTCCTCCTAGAGATGCCTGCAGATAGTCAGCTGGGCTGGGGTTTGTATACTGCTGCCTTTCTGAGTGGGTATGGAGCTGCAATTCCTTGCAGGAGAACATTTGCTTTTAGGAAGGGCTTAACAGGACATAAGGTGAAGGTGCAGAGACCCCTGGAAGGCTGGAAGGGAGCTGGAGAGCTGCACGGTGTCTGTGCAGCCAGTCTTGTGTTGGAAAGGAGAGAAGGTCAGTGTTCACCAGCATTTCTTTCCCTTCTGATCAATAGGCTTATTTTTAACTCACCCAGAAAGCTGGTGCAAAAGCAGGCTTGGAAGATAAACCTTGTTGGGCCGGGAAATGTCATTTCCTGAGTGTTTGGACAATGCCTGCTGTGCTGATATTTGACCTTATCGTAGCCTTCAGGTACCGAATGAGGGACAGACATTGAATACCGACAGCATAAAGCTTTTGTTAGTTTTGTTGAGATGATAAGCAACAATGAATTTTAGTTGGAGCCCCATTGTAAAAGGCAGAGTTTAATCAAAACCAAGGTTTTAAGTGACTGCATTTGCTACAGATGAAAAACAGTCTAGTGTGCTGTGGGCAGAGATGCTGCTTTCCCTTGCCAGCCAGCAGCAGGGAATATCAGAAGATGTGCTCGTACAGGTGATCTGCTCATGCCTGCTCTGTGACAGCTCCTCTAAGAGCCCTTTTTGACCCCGGGGAATTCCTACAAGCATGCAGGGGGTGAATTACAGAGCCTCTCTGCTCATTCTCCTGTGCACTGGCAGAGGTGACTTGGAGTGGAGCTGAGGGCTGGACACAGCCTGTTTTCTCCTTGGTTGCTTTACTCCAAAATCTTATTGCCTAATCAGCCCTTTGACGTTAAAACTGTTTGCCTTTCCTCTTTTTAAGGAACACTGACAGGAATTTATACATAAATGAAGTTTTAAATTTTTTTTTGGGAGTTTTTAGCTAGACTCCTTCAGCTGGCTGTGTTGTTGCAAGTGTTGCCTAGGTTACTAATTTATTAAGTCACTTAAATATTTGGAGGCATCAACAATACTAGAGTATGCTGGGGAAAATGAGGATGACATTATTTTAAAACACTGGTTTCCTGACTCCTGTATTTCAGTCACACGATTTATCTCTAGCTGAACATTTTCATGTGGTGCTGTTTCCTATTTTTAAACAATAGGGGAAAAAAAGGGGAAGATAAGAAGAGCATAACTGTGACCTGTTGACTTATTATGAGATCATGGATTCCTTTTAACTGATATTTATAGATTTTTATAAAAAATAGCTGAGACTTCAGTATTTTCTGACATTTATGCCTTTTTAGCCTCAGGGTCAGAAGTTAAGATCTCATCTGAATTCTTTCAAAATCCTCTGTGAAGACACATAGTAATCATGGACACAAATTGTATCTGCAAGGAAAGTAACCATGTGAAAAGAAATATTGCGGAATTTTGGTTTGTAAAATTCTCTCACAGCTCTTTGTGTGTTTTGACACCCTCCTGTCTCGGAAAACCTTTATAAAATTGATCAGGAGGGAATAGCATTTGTTAATTCTCTTTAATAGGGTTTCAAAAGGTCACAAAAATGTAGAAAGGCTCTTCTCCAAGAGTCGGGATTATTTTTAATTGTAAAGCAAGCTGGAGCAGTGCAAGTAAGGAGCTCTTGGAGGTGAAGGGGTCTTTGCACTTAAGTAAATGTAAAACCAAGTCCTGGATTTAGATCCTTTATTATCTAAAGGGATTTTTTTTTCCAACTGGGAATACCCCATTAGAAATTAGCTCTTACACTGCAAGCACTGGCAGGCACTTAGTTAAACACATTAATTCTGCAAACTGTGGGAAAACGATACCCATTTCAGCAGATGTGCGATGCGTCTGGTGTAGATTTGCATAAGAATGCATATTATGCTTCTCTGTGAGTTTCTGATTTGATTAAAACTTGCAGGCACCTTTTCTCTTCCTCTACTGCTGTGTCTGCATTCTTGGCTATTAATGGTTTAATTGAAAATACCTCGTTTTTTTCTGCCTTAAGATAATTCATTTTATTTACACAGTGCTGCACTGTAGATGTGCTTGGTGCCACATAGACAAAGGCTGCTTTGCTTGTCTTTTGGAATTTGTAGCCAGGACCAGAGAATAAAGGATATAGCAAACATGAAAAATGGCAAATGTGTTTGAAAGTGGATGGAGGATTACACGGTGGAGTATCAGGAGCTGGGAGGGGATTGTGTGTATTCAGTCCCAGCTTCCAAGGCGGTGTGGGAATGGAAATCGGTACTGTGATGAGAGGAAAAGAAGTGTTGAGGAATCTGTGACTAAAAATGATCTCAGACTTAATCCCTCCCAGCGTTAGGCTTTCACAGTAACAGTCCAAGAGATTCAGCAGAACCTCTTCACCTTGGTCCTGTTCTCAGTCTGGATAGCATGAAAAGAGTGTGGGGAATTC
Source organism: Ploceus nigricollis (assembly GCA_013399945.1). Lineage (NCBI taxonomy): Eukaryota > Metazoa > Chordata > Aves > Passeriformes > Ploceidae > Ploceus > Ploceus nigricollis. Next base: position 761,478 of record VXBC01007010.1, on the reverse strand, counting down.
CTTCAGGTAGACTGTAGCATGCAATCTGAGAAAGCTTTCTTAACTCTGATAGCAGGGAATTGAAGCAAGGTACTGGGAGGCAGGGTATTGAAAAAGAGCAACATTACTTGGGTTTTGGCTTGAAATTTCCAACAAGGAGACAAAACTTCCTAGGAATAAGCATTTTGTGTCCATTGTATCCATGTAACATGATGTAAGAAATGCTGGATGCCCACTACCACCTTCTAGGGCTTCAGGAGGAGATGTTTTGGTTTTTTTCCTAGGGCTTCAGGAGATGTTTTGTGTTGGGAAAGGGAGCAAACTTAAAGCAGCGGGGTCTCTGGGATAGGCACCGGATGGCAGTGTGCCAAACTGTACCAACAACAGCTTCATGCTCTCCTCAGAGCTCTGATGTTCTCCAGCTCTGGAATAGCAGTCTTCAGGGTTAGGCTGAGTAAGCTGGAAAGCCCGGAAATTTATGACACATCTGCTTTTTGGGAGATCCCTCACAGAGGAACTCGAAGTTACTACATGGAATACAAAAGTGTAACTACATTTCTCCTCTTAGGATATACATCATCCTTTGCTAGTAAGGGCTTGGAAGAAATATAGGTGGGTTTGGCACTTCTGGAGGGATTTCTGCTCCCCGTTTGATACTTGCATGACAGAGTTAAGAACCTTCTTGCTTTTTTCAGGATCTCATTACTTGAGTCAGTGGATTGGCTTGAGATAAGTGGAGGTAATTCACACCCTCATTTAGCTGACTCTTTAGTGCACTGATACTGGTCTCAACAAGATAGGGGACAGATGCTGCACTACTCAGCACAGTGTGTGCTATGAGGGTTCCAGGAAAATGTGTGCAAAGCAGCAGTGGCTGGGAGGGCTGAGTACAGTCCTTGAATCTCATTTGGAAATTAAACGATCGCTTTGCTTCAGTTCGCTGTTCCATTTTGCCTTGACAAATGGTGACTGCTTTATTAACAATTCCATCAGGGTTAAAGGAGGAAGGATCAGTTTCACTAACTTGCACCATTCATTGCCTTGCTGTATGAGTGCATCCAAAACATTAATGGTTTTATTTGAGAGGGCTGCTCTGAGCTGAGAAGGTAAGGAAATGAGGCACAAATAGGTCAGATAACTTGTCCAAGGACATACAAGAAACTTGGCAACAGAAGCCAGATCTCCTGAGACACCTACAGTGCTTTGCTTGCATGCCTTGGGTTGCACTGCTTTGTGTTTGGGGTGCCTCTAAGCCTGCTGCTTTACTTGGAACCTCTGTAACTATTAATAATCCTCTCAAATACCCTATTAGCTGTCAGATCTGTAGGTCATCAAGGCAAGATGCCCTCAGAGGGGGGGACTTCCATTCAGGTGATTACATCTGCTTGCTCCTTTTATTCCTTTTTTTTTTTTTCTTACTCTCCAAAAAGCCAAGGGTAAAGCTTTGTTGACCTTCAAAATAGAATAAACTTGTCTCATTACAGTGATAGCAGGCTGGACCACTGGTATGAAGATGTTGGATAGCCAGCACTCATTAGCTTTTCATCATTTGTAAGCAGGGCTGGGTGGTGCCTAAATCATTAATTTCAGGTAGGTAACGCTTCACTGCTGCCTGGGGGAAGCAAATGCATCAGAGATCAAACCTGGAAAACCATAGAACAATGGTTAAACCACTTTGAGCTCCAACATCCTTCCTGTGGCATTTGGGACCTGGTGCCAGTGCATAACACAAGTTGGCTTTGCCAACACTTGACTGATCCATAGTAGTTTTTCCATGTTAAGTATTTTATCTTAGGAGTACAGTGCAGTGCAGGCTCTAGCAAAGGAGAGGAGACAAAATACTTCCTGAAAAAATGTTTATTTACATTATAAGGTTATACCTCAAGCTGTACAGACAAGCTGCTGCCTTCGCTGCGTTTCCTACTTGCTGAAATATACTGGAACACGTACATCACGCACCAGAAACACAATGTGCTCACGCTTGCTAGGAAATCATTAGACTTCCTTGTCAAATAATACTAAGTATTTCCTATTTTGAGGTATGTTTCTGTAATTATTTTCCATCCTTTTTTTTGTTCAGCATGGTGGGTAGTTGATAGGTATCCTGGAAAATACGAAGTCAGGAAAGAAACCAACATCCTTCTAAACCAGGTTTGAGAAGATTTATCTTCGAAATGGCATTGGTTTATGGGGTCCCTTTCTCTCTCGCTCTCTGGCAGCACTTGCTTAGGATGTCAGTGAGGTGTGGGGTGATTAATTACCTTGTTGAATAGATTTCATGGGGTCCTTCCTTAACTCCTTCCATTAGCTCAGGCCTTGCTCACTGAAGTTTTCAAACAGCTTCAACTCCCTAGAGATAATGAGTTTTATATCCCATAGAGTGAAGTAGCAAAAAAAGTTTTATGGTCTTGCCATAAATATTTATGTCAGTTTGCTTCCACATACCCTTGGCTGGCGACTCCTGTGCTTAAAGAAGCTCCTGTGGTTGTTCGTGTCCAATTCTGTAAGTACTGTCAGAGCGGTGTGAACTGAGGCCATTTCTAATTCAACTCTCCTCATTTTGATGCAGTGGTTGCTAATTTCTCAATTTATAGCCATTAAATCATTATAACCATTAAATCAAATTAGGAAGAAAGCCTCTTTTTTTCTTTTTGTCAGCCTAGACAAGCTTTACAGATGGAAGTTAAGCATTTTCCGCTCTAATTTATTTTTTTTTCTTTATTTTGGACTTACTGATTGGGAAGTCAGGAATGTGAAGTAAACAGCCTCTGTTTGCAGAAATGATGAATGTGCAGGATAAAAGGAAGGATGATAAGAAGGAAGCAAATATTTTTTTTATTCCAGACCAGTGCTGGAAATGGGGAATTTGCATGTTGTAAAAGTCAAAATATGTCTGAAACTTCGCAGGAAAAAATTGAGAGGAATGCAGTAATAATAGTAGAAAACATAAGTGGTATGAAAGGGCATTAATCCTTGCAATTCTGGCACAACTTGCTTTCTGCTATTTTATTTTGTCAGAGTACATTGCTTTTTCTGTGTTAAAAACCAGAAAAGGGGGAAAATACAAAACTGTCTGAAAATGCAGCATGGCTGTCAGTGATAAATATATGTTTGCTGTGAGAGCAGCATTCACCTGAATCATCATGTCTCAAATTAATCTGGATCCTGACTTCAGCAGGGTGTTTGGCCAGTTAAATTGTACATTTTTGCTAATTTGGATTTAATGGCTCTCTGGGCACCTTTAACCTGCTGCTTATATGTAATGGTGATATAATACTGGTCATCTCTAATTATTTACATTTGTGAGGCAATAAGCAACTGTGAATTATACATAAGCAACTAGAAGGAGGCTTTTTCCTTAGTCCTGTATTTTGACTTACACATTTTTATAAAAACATATTCTAATCCCTTTCTTTATGAATAATTTGAAGAGCAATAGCTGTTAGTATCAAAAGACAGTAACTGTTTTCTTTGCAGTGGTCCAAATCTCTTCTCAGAATAGGTTGGAAACCAGACAGCCTGGGACACAGCAAGTGCTCTGGTAGGAGTTAAGGTAGTTTTCCCTATGAGCAGGTAGGTGTTCCTATAGAAAGGTGCCAAGAATTAAATCAACCTGCTTCTTCCGTGCTGAGAAAATACTTGCTCTGATTACAGGTTACATTAGCTTTGATGCTTCACTTAATTCTGGGGAGAAAAAAAAAGGTGAGAGTGGACTGCTGAGCCCTAGTTTTTTGTGTGTTCAGGCTGATTTTACAGCCATCTTTGCAGGATTACCACAGGTATCTGCTGGCCAGGCCATGAGATCTCTTGGCTGGCATGTGTAAAACATAACCACCACATCTGTTTGCAGATCAGTCTCTACCTGGATGGCTCTAAAAAAGCTTTGGGATGAATCTCAAATGAAAGCTGTGGTGACAAGGGGATGTTGGGAGGTTGATACCCAACAACATAAATCTTTGCTGTCAGGGCTGCTATTGTTGTTGATGGAGTTCAGAAGGGTTATCATGAGTTCAGTTTAAAGCATGCAATTAAGTTTAAAACTTAGAGTAGCTTTGCAGGAGACTTATAGAGGAAAAGCTGTAATGTATCACTTGGAGGGTAGTTAATCTGTTTCATCAGGTTACCAGTTGAGATGTTCTAGCTGTACTTTTGATTTCCATTTATAATAACCACCCAATTCTATAGCTGACACAGTATCCCTCCCTGTTTTGTTTCCAGACTTTATTGATGTGGCTTCTTTGTGACCTACTTTCTCTGCTTTAAGGTTGCTTTTTTCATTCCCTTCCAAAAGGAAGTGCCTTCCATGAGAAATGCTGGAAGCTCACTAACCAGTTTTTAGTACTGGTAGATGAAAACTTGGACCAGCTTGAGTGGCCTTCTGCTTACACCCAGGGTAGATGATATAATTGACTTTTGGGTACTTTCCTTACTAAGTTCTGTTGCTGACCATTTTGAGACCTTGGAGCTGGGTGTTTGGAGAATTAGGGAAGGAAATGCCTGTGTTTCCTTGGAGCTCTCATTACTCATGATGGAACTGGCCAGCCCTGTGACTTTTAGGGGCATTGTGTTGGCCTCTTGTCCTTGCAGGGGCCTGCAGTATGTCATGTGCTTATTACTTAAGCACTTGCACAGCTGGAGGAAGCAACATCCCAGTTCTTATTCCTTTTACTCATTCTGGGGTGTTCTTCATTTGTTTTGCTCCTTGTGGTTTTCTCTGTAGTTTCTACTGGTGGTGATTCAGTTTGAGGCTGAGCTGTATCTCTCTTCAATTAGTGGTGCCTTTGCTTTATATCTGGGGCAGGAGGTGTGTGTTTACTTCTTTGTGGAGACACTTAAAAAACAGTTATGTGATGCAAATGTGCAGTTTTCAGCAGATATGTAACATTTAGCTAAGTCTTATGGGGGGATTAATACCTCATTGGAAAAAAATAATTCACTCCTGTAATTGCACAAAGCTGATGTAGCATTTGTAATCATCATCTCATAAAACTGGCTGCTTTTCCCCCTGCTCCATTTCACTCGGGTGTCAAGTATAAACACTGGTTACCCAAAAGAAAAATCTATTCCAGTCCTTCTTCTGGAACCTTGGTGGCTTTTTGGTTTCCAGCAAAGATTAGCCAGCCTTATGTGTGTGTCTCTGTTATAAAATGAGCATGCTATTAATTTTAACTACACAGTTTTTGCTTGGAACAGCAATTCAAGCCATGAGGGAAATTGTTTTTGTGCGTGTCGATGTCAAAGGAATTTCAACAAAGGGGACATTCAGCTCCCATTGGGGTCTGGAGTTGAACTTGTCTTTGCTCTTCTGGGGCTGGGTGCAGAGTGCCCTTAAGCCCCTTAGGAAAACCTTTATCACAAGGTGAATGGAGAGCTTGAACTACAAGAGATGTTCACCAGTGCTGCAGGTAGCGAGGTACCGGAGGAGAAACAAGTTCTGGTAGCCCACTGCTGTAAGTCAGAATCCTCACTGCCTCCCTTGCTGCCTTGTGTCTAACCAGCTGTGGGCTTGTGTGCTGCTATAAACATGAGGTGGAGTTATGCTTGTAAATGGAGTGCTGGAAGAGTCTGGGGGCTAAAAATACAGCTGGAAGTAGCTGCAATGGAGTAATTTGCCTCAAAAGGCAACCTCTGGCATTGTGCTGAGCGTTACCAGGGCTCTGAGGTTAAAGGAGCTCTGTGTGATTGGGGAGAAAATGCAGAATTCAGCAAGTGTGGGGGTGCCAGCTGGAGAGACCCAGTGGTTTTCTGGATACACCATCCATTTCTCCATGTCTCTTGCCAGCAGGATGCTGGGTGAAAGTGGGGTGGTGCTGTTTTTGTTGGAAGCAAGCTTGGTACAAGAGGGCATACTGGTCCAGAGGCATGGCATGTGAAAGCTGTTAGTGGTTTGGAGCTTTTTAGGATGTTCTTTTTCTCTGGTTGAAATATCCAGCAAAACAAGTGAAACATGGGCACCCATGAGGGATAGCTGCTGAGTTTCATACCTTGGGGTTTTTTTTAATCTTTCCCTTCATCAGCATATAGGAAACAATGAATGCAAATCTATTCCCCAACATGTGCAGATCTATTTGTTGCTCGGAATCTGAGCTGGGCAGGAGCTCTGAATTATCAGCATCTGATTTCAGAGCTTTGACAATCTGCAATCTCCTTAATATTCTGATGAGCCACCATGGGTATTATTCCTCTGTGGTTTTTTTCACTTTTTTTTTTCCTTGAAACTCATATTGCAGTCTGAATGCTGTTGGTTTAGGATTAAAAGAGATTTTGGCTGGCTCTGTGCTTTGCACAATTTTCCTGTGACAGCAGAAATAGGGAGAGTGGATATTAGGATTCTCTTTCCTCCACAGTAGTACAAATGAAGCCTGAATTAGAAACAACTTTTAAAATTGAAGAGTTATCTCCTGTTCATAATTGTGTCTCTATAATACTATGGCTACCAAAACACATAAATTATTCATACAAGGAAGAAATCCTCCAATTTTTTTCCTTGGGGAATCACAGCACTTCCAAGGAAACACTTTTTGCCTCTAAAGACACTGAGCAACTCTGCTCTGGATTCTCTGGCAAGAGTATTATTCCAGTTACAGCTTATCTTTAGAAATAACTGCAGATTAATTTTAAAAGACACATGTCTTTTAAAATGTAGCTTTCTTACCCAGATGGCAATTAGATTCATCTTAATGGTAATGTGAATCTAGAGCAGCTCTCCAGCCTAAGGGCTGGCCATTTTACTGTCCAGCTGTTTCCCAAATGATTTATTTCATTTTCCTCCTTGGTTTCTTTGCCTCACCCCTCAGCTTCACTCTTGCTGCTCATAGTACAGTGAGGGAAGAACAGCTGCACTTAGCAGCTCCAATAAATGACTTTATTAGAATTAGAATTGTGTCTGCATTACCCTAATACCAAAGGTCTTAGTTCATCGTGTAGCCTCTGAAACAGATTGTCATCATTTCCACACTGCCTCCTTACAGTGGGGGAAGACAGCTCTGACTCAGCCCCTGGATAAATGGGAATACAGGGAACTGAGTGCTGCTGCCAGGCAATTTGTTCAGGCTTTGTCAGTGGCTAGAAATGTCTTTCTCCCCACTTACTGTAACATTGAGCATAACATAGAGGAAGAAGACCTGCTTTACAACAGCTCAGGAATAAGGATGAAGTACCTTTCTGTCAAAATGATATTAAAAATCCTTAAGCTTGAGGATTTAATGTGGATATTTAGAGGACAGTACAAACGTTATCCTAGGACACAGCAAAACCAATGCTCCATCTGAAACCTGCAAATTCTTTGGCATTCCTTGCTGACAGAAAATAAAAACCTACTCTTTTCAGGTGTTCAGTGAACAGGCTCATGAGTAGGGAGTTGCCTTCTTTTAGCTGGGAAGTAGCTCACATTTTGTATGGTGGGATGGAAATTCCTTGCTGCTTCTCCTGGTTCTCTGAACTTCAGAGCAGTGGAATTACATGCCAAACACAGCAGAGTTATGTGCAATCCCAGGGAAGCCATGCCTGCAATGTCCTGGAGATGGAGCAGAACAAGTCTTAGAGGTCAAACTCAACTCCAAGGTCCGTATGAAAGATCTGAAAGATGAGGTGGGGCTTAATGGCTCCTGGAGAGACCTCACAGACAGACTGCCTTGCCTGGGAGGAGGTTTCCATTTGAAATGCTACCTCTGGGCTTCACTTTGAGGCTTCCCATCTTTTCTTATCTGCTGGACCAGTGTCAACTGCTACTTGTATTTGTCTGGTCTTTGCATCAGAAAAGTCTCTGCAGAGCACTGGAGGATCACCCCAGTGCCCAAGGGGTGTAATTCCCAAGGGTACTAGGAGCAAACATTTCTTCTGCATTTTCTAATTTCTTGTATACTATCTGTAGCTTGTTATTTTTCCAAATTAGTCTCTCTGCTACACCTGCCATGGCTCCTAAACAAAATTTAGAAGTGCAGCCCATTCAGAATATTAACACCATTCTCATTTATTTTGTGAAGAAAGGGATAAAAAAGGAACAGCTTGCCTCAGTTGTCTTGTCAAACTTGTTTAATGTCAGTACATGAAGTATTTCACTAGAACATTTCCACCTTTAAGTGGATGTTTTTTATGGCTGATACACACAAGGTATGAACTTCCATTCACAATCTTTGCCATAGCTTCTTTGCTCTCACTCAAACACCAGTTGTTCCATTTGAGTAACTTACATAGTGGCAAACAGAACGGATAAAAAAAATGGGGTTTGATTCTTACCTTTCTGAAGGTGTGCCTTTGTCTTGAAGAAAAGAGAAATTGTTATTTATATACCAAATAATGTATTTTCAAATGCAGTGTGTCGTTTGGAGGTTTTTTAAAAACTGTTCTACTTTAAACTGGAATTCTGTGGGTGAAGTGCTAGAATAAAACCCAGCAGCAGCTTGATGCTATGCACCCACTTGGATGGTAAAGCAGAAAGAAAAATACCAGGGAAGCTGGGGAAAGGGGCAGCAGCCCTAAAAATCCAAACTCTTCCTAATCTGTCTCGTAATCAATTGTGTTACTGCACTCTCAGGAGTTCACAGGCAGCCTGAAAGCAGAGACCAAAGTTCTTCATGGGGGATTTGACAAATCCACCTGGCAGTGTCACCCAACAACTGATTTATCAGCTCTGACAAGTAGAAAATTGCTTTGACTTGTCTGCAGGACAAGTAAAATTTAGTAACAGTGATGGGATATTTTAAAAATTGTCATGATCATGTAAATCCTGTTATCTCTGTAACCCAAGTTCTGAACTGTAAAATGACATTAACTTGCTTAAAAAAAATTTTAAAAAGGTCTCATATTAACAGATAACAGGACGTGTTTCCCCCACAGTTCATTTTTAAATCCTGTTGCCTTTCAAAGGCAGACACTTCTGTCTTTTCAGCCCTATTTCTCTGGTAATAGAATACTGAAGATGTCTTTTAAAGAAAAAAACCAGCATGTAGCTATATCACATCAAAAAATACAAAGGAAGAAAGTCTGCTTAATCTGACAAAGCATCAGTGTTTAGGCTATAAGCTCATTATGAGGCTTGTATAGTGGGAGCTGATTTTTTTCAAATTAATTTCTATGATTACCATAATAAACATTTTAATAGCCTTTCTTTCCCTCATATCCTCAGCAGCTGAATATTTTAGTAGGTTATCTGGTCTTTCACAGCAGCCTTTATCCCAATCAGCCATGCATGATCTGTTTACAAGAATGCTTATAGGTATTTCCACTCTAATTTCATGTTCCAGGTTTTGCTGCTTCAGCAGCTTCTCTCAGGGCATTTGGGGTGTTCCCAGAAAACACTTGGGGAGTTTTGAGAACTTTGAATTTCTAATTTTATTTGGTAGTCAATGCAAAGAAGTCACATCATATTCTGTTTAAATCTTTCAACTGTCTGGAAAACAATTTGCTGTAGCAAACATCCAACACCTTGAACAACGAGGCTGGTGCTGCAGCGTTTGGTTTGGTATGTGTGTTATTTGCTATCAAGAATAAGTAAAGCCTCATGTTCTGCTGATGCTGTGACTGAAAGGTTGAGGGAATCTAGAAAGTAGGAGTAGAGCACTGTTAAATGGAAGAGATTTGTTGGGATTAGGGATCTCTGCAGAGCTGCCTTCTGCTGTAGGGTTCCAGCAGGGGAAGGACGTGGACCTGTTGAAGTATCCAGAGGAGGCACCAGGATGATCAGAGGGATGGGGCAGCTCTGCTGTGAGGAAAGGCTGAGGGAATTGGGATTGTTCAGCCTGAAGAAGAGAAGGCTTTGAGGTTACCTCATGGTAGCCTTTCAGTACCTGAAGGGAGCCCACAAGGCAGATGGAAAGAGACTATTTACAAGAGCATGGAATGATAGGACAAGGAGAAATGGGCTCAAAATGAAAGAGTAGATTTAGATTAGATGTAAAGAAAAAATTCTTCCCTGTCAGGGTGGTGAGGCCCTGGCTCAGGGTGCCCAGAGAAGCTGTGTCTGCTCCATCCCTGGAAGTGTCGAAGGCCAGGTTGGTCAGGGCTTGGAGCAACCTGGGATAGTGGAAGGTGTCCCTGCCCATGGCAAGGGGCTGCAAGTGGATGACCTTCAAGGTCCCCTCCATCCCAAACCATTCTATTTTATAACTCAAGACTACTCCCAGCTTCTTGGAGCTGGTGGAGTTTCAGGCTGTTGCACCACATAGGTTTGAGCCTTGCAGCGCAGCATTCTGATATTGCTTTTCTTCACTCGCAGCTCAGGAGCAGCACCAGAAATGTCAAAAAATGTCATATTGCTCTAGGCATGGTCACAACATACATCCTCTGGGGTCCCTCATTTGCATCCAAGACCTGTCCTGGCTCAGTTTCTGTGACAATCTCCTGTTCTGTACGTTGTCCATGATTACTCCAAAGCTCCTTCCCTAGTTTGTTTCCCATCAGTAGCTTTGAATATCTGTCCTCATTCCTTGAGCATTTCTTCTGTGTCTCGCACTCTCCCAAGCTCGTTGTCAGCAAGTAGAAGAGTTGCAGCACATCAGTTAGGAGATCTGAAAGCTGTGTATGGGAAGGCTAGACAAACATTTGAAATCAAAATAAAATCTCCTAGCAAAATAGTGGCATAATCAACAATTCTAGTGTGTAAAGCTGATTTTTTTCTAACCTATCCCTTTTCTGCATATGGTTCCCCCTCACCTCCCTTTTTTTGCTTGCCCCTGCTGTTTGGGCTTTGGGGATGGGAGACCTGTTTTTAAAGATGCATTAAATGCACTACCTAAATTTACTGAGCTAAGAAAACAGCACAAAAATAATGTAATAATTGTCAAAACCTCCTGTCAAAACCTCTGTAACAGAAATAAAGCATGGATAAAATGTATGACATTTTTGAAGTGATTACATCTTTTAGTACTGAGGAGAGACAGCAAAGTCTAGATATTGTTTGATTTTATTCTTTTTCTTTTTTGAAACTACCTGGTTGCTGGTAAGTGTCAGCATTATTGCTTTCTTGAGGCTTTTCCAGTGACAGCTTATTAAGAAATTGAATACTCTCAGAACTGCACTGTTTTAAAAATAGGGGGTTGGGGATTGTGTGCAAATGAGGGAGTAAGCAAAGAGGCTTTGGAATTCCAGTCTGGTGCAGAGGAACAGATTCATTGCTGCAGGAAGAAATGGTTTCTAAGAAAGTTTTGGAAAAAAGGAGGAAGAAAAGAGCAGTGCTTAAGCCTGTGACCTGCTGCACACTTTTACAGCGTTTCAACATCAACGTGGATAAAAGTAGTAAAGATGGAAGATAGGAGTAAAAGCACCTCTCATGATAAGACCAGAAGAAACAGGTTTTGCTGTAAAGATGAAATGCTCCTTGCACTTGTATTTTAAGCAATGTTTTGCTCTTTTAAAAGTGTTTGTGGAAGACAGAGATCAAGCAGGAGACATGATAATTACACGAAGCTCGTTTACTTCTGACATGTAATGCCAACCATTAAATCAGGAGATGTGATGAAAACAGCTTTAGAAGGTTGTTTTGCTAGGCCTGAGCTGTTCATTGTTTTTCCATTTTAGTTTAGTTGCAATTTTGTCATGTAAAATCAGTGAAGGCATAAATACATACAAATATGATGGCCTTTTAAGCTTGCCATGTTTCTAAAAAGTGGTGTAGGAAACTGCTGCTGCCTGTTGACCCTGTCCCTCTGAACATCAATAACAATATGTTTATTTTTCCCCATCGCAAATGTTAAGTTGTTGATTTCAGTGGTTTTGACCTTCATTTCCTGTTGGAATGAGACTCTCTTTTTTCCTCCTTCTCCTTGGATTTGAAGGTTGACCATCAGGAAGCAATATTTTTTGCTTATTTTAAGCTATGCAACACGTCCTCATTCTGTGCTTTTTCTGTCCTTGGTTTCAACTTGTAGTATCTCAGCTTCTTCCTCATTTACTCCAAACACATCCAAAAAAAAGGGCTGTCCTTCCTCCTGCAGGCTCTAAGCCTTTAGTAACACTGATATTAATATTATCAGCAGGCTGAAGTTCATAGGGTGATGCTGAAGTGAGGAATAGAGAGAGTAAAGGAATTGCTTTGTTATTGTACTCAGACTTTTCTCAAGGGGGAAAATAAAACTCCCTGTTAGAAGTTCAGCAAATCCAATCACCAGTGTTGGGGTTTGAAGGTAAAGAATTAGAAAGCAGACTGACAGTAGGATACAAAGAAGCCCAGCATCTGTCATGCCTGAAATTGTGCAGATTCTGTTCAGTGAACTTGGTCACTTAAATTTTACCCTAGTTTTACCTGTCCAATTAAACATTTTAAGTAAGTTTTGGCAGCTGCCTTAGATAATATACATATGATTGGTTTCTTCATGTCTTCATTTTTGCCCTGCAGCCTTGTTAGTCTGATCCTTCTTTCAGATAGCATCATTAAAATACTGGCTCATTAGAAAAATGCCAGGTTTTTAACATCGTCTTAATGTAGCCTTGTACATCTATTTTTTTTTTTAGCGATAGTGCATGCAAGCTTGCCTTTTTTTCTTTTATATTCTTTTGTTTCTCTTGCCCCCACTATATTAATGGCTGTGGTAGATGAACCTAGAGCAGGGACCCCTGCCATTATGTTGGGACTTGACTTCAGTGGTGCCTTATCTGAAGCCTTGCCTGAGTAATGGCTCTGTCAACCTTTGCTGGAGGGGATAAATTTGGCTTTCCTGGTCACCGAGTACTAGTCTGACTTTTCTGTTAACACCTTTGACTCTTTCTTTGCTGGCTCAAAAAAACCCCAACAATTTAAGTAAGCTGTAGCCAAGTTGGAGCTGGAGGTAGAGTATATTTTAATCCTGTCTTCATTTCAACAGTATTTTGATTACATGAGATGGAAAAGTTTAAGTTACTCTGTGCCTACTCTACTTGGTATATGTAAATCACAGACACTGTATCACTGTTAAATTTCTAAAGAAAAATATTATTCAAATTTAACTTTGAATACATTTTCCCTTTATTTCTTATGCTTGTGTTCTGAGAGATGGGAGTATTTTTCTCTCCTATTTTCCCCCTTTTCCCCAAATTCTTACTTAATGTTTCCAGACAGAGAAAAAAACAGGATATGTCAAAAACTTACGTCAGGTTTGTTTGCAGTGACCTGCCAGACTCTGAATGTTGCTTGGTATAACAGCTCCCTAGGAATTTGGGTCCCCTCTTTTAGGATGGACCCGTTACCTCCAAACTGTTCGGCTCACTGACCTTGAACAGTGTATTTGTGGAACATTCATCTTCATGAAGCAAATGCAGATCTACCAGATCCCACATTTGCCAGCACGAGGCTTTCTGTCACTCTAATTCCCTTATCATAACACAGCAACTTCAGTTATCCCTGAATCCTGGCCCATCTGTCTCGGATTTACTGGAATAGTATCGTGGTTTAAATAACATCGCCTCCATTTGTGGAAGCAAACATTTATTGTTTTATCTGCAGGCAGAATTGATGAATATTACTGTTTGCAGGGATAGTTGGCATTTTATCATGGACTCATAGCAATATCCTACCTGGCTGCACCTGCTGCTGGAGACAAAGTACAGGGAAAAGTGACTTCCAGGCCCAGAGGAGACTGGAACCCTCTCTCAAAACTGATTATAAATGACTTTTTTTCCTAATTTCAGCTGTCTATTTAAATTTTGAATTTTATTTTTGTGATCAAACATTGTCCCAGCTCCTTTTCCTGACCAGTCTCAAGGATTATTTTTCTCCCATGCAGAATAAAGAATAACATGCTGCAGCTTAGGGCACATTTGTTTGAGTGCTGTCCCATTTGATTAGGCATCCTCAGTGAACCGAACCCACTGATTTTTTAACCCACCTAGCATGGAGCTGAACTTTGTTTCAGATCAGAATCCCTGGTGTTTGTGCTGATTTCACAGATGGTGAAACTTTATTTTCCAATTTTACAAGCTGATTTTACAGATATTTGGGGAAAATCATCCTGCCGTGTAACTAGCATGAGTAAGCATCAAAACTTTTCCCTCTCTTTCCAGTATCTTTTTCTGCTGACATTTTTTCTTGTTACAGTGCCTTTTGCAGTACTTTCATATCTATTTTATTCCTGGCTTATAGCAACTGTGAGAAATCTTTTAAATAAGGACAGTTGTTAGTGTGTGTGGGTTTGAGAAGTTATGAATTCACAGCTACTTGAATGTGCAGAAAGAAATAGCCTTCTTTTTCCAGCCTTAATGATTTGAGGATTCTTGGGGGAGGGCAAGGAGGCATCAGTCATTTCATGCTGGTGGATCCCTCTGCATCCTGCAGCCTGTGTTGGGTCCTCTGGTGAGTTTATGACTGTAGGTCAGTGTTAGAAAGCAGTTTATGCACATGCTCTGCTGTGTTGGAAAGCTTCATTAATTAGAGGCTTCTCATTTTCTCCTTGATATTTTGCTGCTCTCACACTTGCTGGTCCCAGGGGGAGGTGGTTCCCCAAAGACACAGCCCAAGGCACTGCCAGTCCTGCTAGAAGGAAAGGGTCTACTGATCTGGTTTAGTGCTGGGCAAAGGGTGTTGTGAATTTCCTCCATTCATCGATTTGCCACTCCCAAACAAATGAGTAGTCTGCCCTTGTTTGGATCACCTGATTACTAGCCAAAGTTTAGGAATAGAAGGACAAAGTGGTATGTGTGCTGTCGAAGTAGCTTCTAAACGTTTGATTGTAGGGTTAGAAAGAAAATAATATGGCAAGAAAACGCAAGTACAGATTAGACATGAGAGCAAGATTCTTCATCGGCTGCTCTGGGAGCCTGGCAGCACACTGCTGCTCCTCACCAGGCTCCGTGGCTTTGGGATTTCTCCAGGCTTACAATTCTCTTGCTAAAATCACTAAAAAAAAACCAGCCTAGAACCTGTGCTCTGCTCAGGCTGGGCTTTGAGAGTTGGGTGTGAGCATGGGAGCAGGATAGTTTTTTTTGAGCTGTGCTCTCAGCTGGGATAAAAAATAGGGTGAGAATCCTTTCTTAATTTTTCCACTCAATTTGCACATTACTCATACATCTCTTGGCTTCTTGCAGCATTTTTGGGCCTTCTGTATGTCTTTGACTTTCTCAGAGTTTGGGACTTTGGTTGTCCACAGACCTTATGAGCTTCTACCTTCCCTCTCTCTGAGCACTGCACGAAGGCCAAGTGTCACACATATGACAGGTTTGCCATTCCCTGCTTTTTTCCCCTTTAAGCTACCTTCCTTCCTTTCCCACCACTTCTTTTTAGCATTTTTAGCTCCTGCAATGTTTCTGCTATAATTAGCTCTGAGCATGACTGTTGTTATCTTTCCAGAGTTTAATTTTTAAAAGACGGTCTAGAGGAAGTAATGCTCACTTGGCTGAAATCCCTTTATTGTTTTAGCCAAGTGGCCAGCTTGGTGATGGTTAACACAAGGGGCTTTTAAAACATGTTTCTGCTTGTCCTCTTCAGGTCCCCAGTCTGGATAAAGACCTGATGTACCATGTGATGTACAACTTACACATTAGACTTACACTCTCCCCCAGTGCATGTGCTGGTTTATTTTGATTTAGTCTGGATTTGTATAATTTGTCTATCTAGGTCATAAGTGAAAATAAGTTCAGGCTATTATATGCAAAACAATCTGATTTTTGACTTGTTAGCTCCTGAAGAAGAGTTCTGTGCAGGGTGTTGATTTTGCAGAGGTTGAGGCTCGAATGTATGAAGGGAAGAATTTTTCCTTGCTTTGAAGCTTGTGCCAATTAAGGCTGGGCTGGTGAGGTGGTGGAAGCTCTGCACCCTTTTCCGTTTAGCATATGAGTGAATTTTGTCTCCATATTTACTAGTGTGAAATTAAAAAAAAAAAAAAAATTGAACAGGATACAGGAACAGTAACTTTGACTTCACCTTGCACCATCTTGCAAACAAATCAGCGGCTATCGTCCTGCCCTTCCCAGAACTGGGTGTGGTGGCTGAAATAAAACATCTCACAAAGAACACAGCCCTATTGTTTCAGGGCAGCAGAAAGATGACTTCTGAAGGCTGAAGTGAGGGGTTTGGTAGATATTTTTACTGTGAGTGTCTTTTTTGTGGGTTTTATTTCTTCAAGTAGGATATTTATGCTGGTTTTGCCCCTATGTCTCCAGTCTTTATTATTTTATTGGTTACCTAAATAAATAAATTTTACTAGGAGCCTTCAGGGCCAATATCTGTAATTTGCAGCTCGTTTCAAAGTATCTGCTCCAATTTAATTGATGAATTTCAGCGAGTGGTAGCTTAGCTTAGAAGTGTTCCTCTGCACCAAGGAGGGATTGCACGAAGGAGAACCTCCTTCAACAGTTGCCTCAATACTTGGCCTCAGAGAAATGTGCTTATCCTTTTTCTTCCACCTCCTCATTGTTTCACACTCATAGCTGTCTTGAATTTCATTTTTAGTTTGCAAGCTGGGATTTTCCTTATTCATTTTATGAAATCAATGCCATGCAGGAGTCAGCCTTGTACCTTAAACCCAGTCTAGATTTACTGCATAACTAGGAAACAGGAACAAGAAGGCCTCCTGCGTAACTGGTATCATTTCTCTTGCTGAATAAACCTGTTCTTATGATTATTTCTTTACTGGCAGCAGTCTCAGAAGGTTTCTGACTGGATGTTCATGCACACCTGTGTCCTGTTTTGTGACTTTTGCCCATGGATGGGGTCCGAAGTGTCTCTGGTGTACGTGTGGTGTGTATGTTCCTCCTGGAGAGATGTTGGATACTGAACAAGATAGCTGGACTTGGCCCAAAGATGTCTAGTGGAAAGCTTGAGAATTGTATTATGCAGAAAAAAAGCCTAATGGATTGTAAGAGAGTCCCTGGGATCTTGGAGTGTGAGTCTCCCAAAGAGCCCTGGATGGTGGTGCAGCATAACTGAAGATAAAGGGAAAACCACGGGTCATAAAAGTGTGATTTATGATGGTGACTTCATGTGCCAAGTAACTGCGTGTGGAGACTGTTGTTCTCAGGCACATAAGGAGTGGTCTTTGTGTTTATGGTATTATTTACTCCAAACACTAATTGACACTGAGTGTATTAGAAAGGAAGTGATTTTAGGGTGGGTTTTCCACCTGAAAATACAAAGGCAGAAAAAAGTAGGAGGTTCTTCCTTTGCAAGCACCTGCTGCCATGGGGCATTGAGGTGTCTGAGCACAGCCCCAGGTTTGACATTTCAGCAGGTCTCTTACTGATGAAGTAACATTTGACAGTGTATAGCAACAGTTTTCTTTCAACTTTTGTTTTCATTTACAATCAACATTGCTCAATTAGAAGTTTTCCCTTTAAGATCTGCTGCTATGCCTTTTATATCTGATGTTTCAAACATATTCTGGTGTGGCTTTTCTATGTTTTCTGTTGAAGAAAACATAATAAAAATGGCTGATTAAAAATTATATTTAAAGTATCCTGCTTTACTACAGACCTGATGATAAAAATTTTAGAACATGAACATCTTGTAAGAGCAATCATTTCAGTTTGCTTACTGTGGTGGACTAATGTTTGATCCTTCCGTCACATTTGGAAATAGAAAATTACAAATTTTAAAAACTTCCTCTCTATTTCAGACCGAAGGCTTAGACTGCATAAAATCCAAGTAGGATAGAGCAACATGTGCTAGTCAAATGAGCAAAATATTTGACATCCTTCAGCTCTGGTAACAAAAGGACCATAGTCTGTGGAATCCCTGATGCCAGCTGTGTTGAAAGTTGCTGACTTGGCCTGTGGCTGTTCCCTGCTCATACAGAATTACACTTTCACAGACACAATCCGAGCTGTGTGCAGTTTTCTTTTTTTTTTTTCCCTAAAGAAAAAACAAACATATGCTCGAATATAAGCAGAGAAGTATGTCAAAGATGCAAAATAAAAGGCAGGCAACTAAGCATGTTTATTTACAGGAGTGCCTTTGTAATTTTGGTTTCTGACTAGGATTTGCCACACCTTCATTTATTTATCCTTTTTTCCTTTCATTCATCTTCAGAAGTACTGCAGCTTTGCCTAATTCCTTGACGAGGAATGTAATAAAGTGATAGTATTTCTAAGGAATGCAGCATCACATCTGACTGGGCAGCCTTCCTCATGTTTGCTCTTTGACTTTTTGGGCTCTGCTACATGCAAATAATCCTCCTCCTTTAAAGGGCTTTTCCTGTGTGTTGCATATTATACAGAATGGGAAAAAAAAAAGAGGGGCTTCTGCTCTGTGCTTTCTCCCTGTTGTAATGGGGAGAGGTGAGTGATGGAGAAGCATTTCCTTTTTTCTAACCATGGTTAAAAAACCAGAACAATCTTTAACAAGTCTAGGATGCAAGTAGGGCTTCTCTTTGTGAAGAACAGTATGTTGTGCCATGGAGGGAGGGTTTAAACAGGGCTGAGAGCCATGCATGGATTTGATGACATTTTAGTGGCTACTTGAAAAAAAGAAGAAGCTGTGATGTTATTTAGCAAAGTTAAGTATTTCCCCAAATGTTTTCTGTTCTACAGAATCATGGTCTTTAAGTGTAGGACTATGATAAAATGGAAATAATCTGAAGTTGTAGAAAACATGCACATATTTTATGTGATTAATTTTGGTAAGCTTGACCTGTGAAAGTAAATACCTGTTTTATAGTGTTGTTTACACAAGAAAGCAGTCAGGAGCACGTGTTTCTTTGAAAGATGACTCTTTTGGCTACAGCACAATTTTATTGGGGGCTCTTGGGATCAGTTTGCTCTGCAAAATGCATTGTACTCTGGTAGTTATTCTCCCTGTCTGAAGGAGGATGGCTGGTAGGGTTGAGTGTCAAAGAGCTGTTGGGCAGAATAATTCCCTGACACATCTTCCTTACTGCAGGAGAAGCTCCCTTCTGAAGTCAAAATCATTTTCCCAACAATAAAACTGTTAGGAAGTGCAGTGCTGTGATTTTCAGTCTGCTAATGCAGCTGGGAAACCCTTCGGTTTAGAGGCAAGCTGAGAATTTCTATTGCTGATCTGCTTTATTAAGGCAAATTAGAGTTAACTGATGTGCTTCTAAATGTGGCCTGTGTGAAATGAAGTTCCTTGCAGCATAATGGTATTTTTCTTTTTTTTTTTAATAGCACAATTTATTATTCCATAAGTAGGTAATTCCTCTTTGCTGATAACCACACGTCTGGTCTTCCCTTCTGCTGTTGCAGTTCCCTTGGAGCAGCACCGTGCCTTTCAAAGTGCCAGTGATTGAGCTGTAGCCCCTTGAGGGGCTGTATTTAGACTGGCTGCTAACAGATCAGCTCGTTCATGTAATTACCGAGCTCTGACAGAGCAGCTCAGTGCACATTATTGCTTTCCATTTGCTCTCTGAGTTGCAGGACAGCCCTTCCTGCTTGGTGAGGAGTTTGTGCCTTTAAAAAATGAAGAAATCATTTCGTAGCTCCCAGCAGACCTCTCAATAAACATCAGCAAGTTCTGCTGATCTCTGACATAGTACGAAAATATTTGCCTGTCTGATTGTGCATGGTGACTTCACTGCCTTGAAATGACACCTTTTGGAATCCCTCTCCTGCTGGGATGCTTTGTCTTTGGAGTGACACCTCCCACCTGTGTCAGTCATGGACTTCACCACTGTGAAGGATCCTAACTTCCATGGTGAAGGATCCTCAGTGAAGCCATACCTGGTTTTGCAGCACCTCTGTTCCCTTGACTGCAGGGAATACTGGAAGGTGTTGGAAACAGGATTTTTTCGTGAGGATCTTCTGTTGATTTTAGTTGTGTTTCATTATTATGGAGCGGGATGAATGAGGTGGTGCAGAGACAGGGAGAAAGGCTTTGTGGTTTTTATTAGCAACAACTGTGCAAGCAAACTTAATTTGGCATTCTGAAGGCCGCTGGTGGTGTTCCAACTTTACCCCTCAGCTGTTGCTCACTGCATTGCAGAGGCCTCTGTAATCTAGCAATTTCTCATTGTCTCCAGCCCCTGCCATTTATAAGTGTAGACTCAGGTTGCAGAGCAGATTAAGTGAGCATTCCCTTTTATTTTTAATTTTAATACAAGCGTTTCCTCAAGTTATAGGAAAAATACACCTGGCACTCACTAGCTGGGGGATGTGTGCTTATTAGAGGAGGTGGAAAATACCTGTATGATCTTGTCCCCTGTGGTTTTATAGGAAAGAAGCAATAATATGCACTTTGATTATGAAACTTCCTATATTTCATATTTTCTTCCACTCCCAAAACAACCAGTCTGGTTTATTATTTGTCTTCCTCCTCCTCTCTCATTTCCTTCTTCTGTAGTTCATGGTATTTCTCATCCTGTCTCTTTTGTCTGTTTGCTTCCCTTCCTTACTGCTGCCTCACATGCAGCAGTAGTGCCATCTTGCTCATTTTTAGATTAAAATTCTTATCCTTTTGAGAGGGATGTTTTTTAGGCTATCTTTTATCTGCTTGCTTTTTCAGGTTGTAGGAGAATTAGAAAGGTTTGCAGGAGCTGCCCCAAAGAGGCCAAGCCTTCTCTTTTCTCCATGCCAAGGGGAAAATTTCTACTGTCCCCTCACTCAAATTCCATGTTTGTACTTTTATTTGGAAGAGTAAATCCCACAGGATTTGTGGGCATCACTCACCCTACCCCTGCTCCCTTAAAGCAGTCCTTTTACATAAAACCATTTGGCAGAGATTATTCTAGGCAGTTATTGACATGCCAGTGGTGAGTTAGCATGTGAAACCATGCTCTGGGGGTCCAGAGTGCCTTTTGCCTTGCACAAAAATGGTATCCCAGAGCTATTCTATGCTGGTGGGGAGGGCTTCTCTCTTGGGTACTACATTTTTGTCTGCCTATTTCTTGCACTGGTTGCAGTCCAGCAGCCTGTCAAATGTCTGACTTACCCCCTCTTAGAAAAACTTGAGCAGCTTTGGCATAACCCTCAGCTGACGTTTTGCAGCCGAGTGGTGACTCACAGTCCCACTCACAAGAAAGCAAGGAGTGGTTGGGTCAACTCTGCTCCAATAAACAAGGCACCTGGTGCTTATGCTTACAGGTATTCCTCATTTCTGCAGTAAAATTGGCATCTCATAAATCCTGCTTCATGCTTTCCTCCTCTCCAGACCAACATTTGAAAACAAGGAAAGAGATGAAGGTCACTGGATTTTTTTTCCTGCTTTGTAGGCTCTAATTGTAGTTCAAACAAAGCCCAGGATTACCAGCTCATAGAAGGGAAAATTCACAAAGTACCATTTAGCAACACACCTGGCATCTGGTGTGAAGATGTGATTTGCTCTTTTGGACTACCATATCTTGTAGCTTTTTTTTTCCCCCTCTCATCGACTTTAAAATACAAGGGCCATGAGGAAGAGTTGTGCAAAACAATTGAAAACAGCTGCCTTTCTGTTCTGCTAAAGGAAAAACAATTCCTTCACTAGACTGCCTGTTCAGACTTTCACACAGCCAACGTGGAAATCCATGAGTTATCAAAAGGGGCAGTTTTGATTCCCACGATGACATGGGACTGAAATGCTCATTTGAGGTTTTGTGAGGGAAAACCCATTCTTTTGCACGTGGATTGCAGTGGGCTTTCAGGGTTATTTCAGAGAGCAAATTATAAGATTCTCCTGTGGTTCTGAACTCTTGTTTTCCTTACTGATGTGCCCAAGTTCAGGGATTAAGAGTAGGTTTCTGGCAGCTGTCTGCCAACAGGAAAAGTAGGACTTTGTATGCAGACACAGCCAATGAGCATGTCTGGTCTGGTGGGGGAAAAGGGAGATTCCAGGAGGAGAAAAGAAGAGACCAGCAAATTTCTTCTGCTGTTAACAAGCAGGACCTCAGCAGTCTGGCCTCTAAGATTTTCAGTTCCTGCTGGGAGGATCACTTGAGGTGGAGGGTGGCTTTGCACTGTCCTCTCCCACAAGTCCACAGACAGAGCAGTTGGTTCTGTTTATTTTGTGCTGGATTGGTTTCATAATATTCCTAAAGCAGTATCACCTCCCACTGAAAGCAGCATGACCTCTCACTGCCAGCACTGTCCCAGAGAAAGGTTGTTTGTTTTGTTTTTTAAAGTGGTCATTTTGGTTGGCTGACCTTCTTGGTAAAGAATACCTTTAGTTAAAGATTAATATCTGCATCCTTCTCTTATTATGTTGGCACATGCAATAAATATATCTCAGACTTCAAGAATTATCAATAGAGCCACAAAGAATAAATTTTATAGCACCGGGGGGTGAGTGAGAATGAGGGAAATGGGTACCTTTGAGTCTCTTGTACCTTGCAGAGTAGCCAAAGCTGCAATTACTGTCAGTTAACTGTATGTTCTGTTACTTACAAAGATAAGATAGTTCACTGACAGAGTAATAGCAGTATTTTGTTATTTTAACTTGGCAGCATCCTACAATAAAACAGAAAATTTATTAGCGTACTAATGAATTATGTACTCTTTCTGTGGTGCACCAGCAAGTAAACTGTGTGAGGAGACACTTGTTCTTTTGTCTTTTTAGCATCATTTGGCTAGAAATCCTCCTCTAAAACAAGAGGTGCAGGGGAGGCTGGGATCTGATGTGCTTTTCTTTGCACTGCTGCTGACAAGAAAATCATTTATCTCACCTCCCAGCAGAGCTGGTGGCAAACACTGGGAGCAGTGCTGTGGTAGCAGTGATCAGAAGTGAGATGGATGTTCTGCAGGTGCAAACAGCATTTCCTCCTTGTGCTGAACACAGGGTTATAGAAATGCACTTGTCTCTGATATGCAGCCCAGAATTTTTTTTCTAGAGAAATGCCATGTGCATTCCCAGCTTTGTTCACACTGGGTGAAGGACTGCAAAGTCCTGTGTGAGGACCCAGGAGAGTATGTAAAGACTAACACAAGTGCATATTTCTTCTGGTTTTGCCCCATTTAACCTATTGTAGATACCTCATCTTTTTTTAGCTTCCCATCCTCAATCTCCCTGACTTCCCTTTTTTTTCCTTCCCTTTCATCTTTAAAACGTGTGGTTTGATTAGGAAGCTGTAATCTTTTTATAGTTCATTTCATTTAAAAGCACATTAGCCTGCAGAATGAGCCACTGGCTGTCTCTTGTTCAATTTCCAATGAATTTCCTGTTTGTCTGGATGCTGAGTTATTCACTCACCAGTTAAGGGAGGCAATTAGGCTGCTGAAAGCTCCTTGTGGCTGAGATCTGCCAGGCTGGCACTTGCTGCTGTGGCTCAGCCACAAAGGCTTTACCCCTTACTGGCAATGGCATCATTTGTGCAGTTCTTTTTTCATCTTTTGGTTCAGATTTCCCATCTTCTGAATTTAGCTTCTTGTCTTTTTTTTTTTCTTTCTTCTTTTTTTCTTTTTTGTTTTTTTTTTTGGTCTGGCTCAAATTGCAGCTCAAAAGCAGTCTTTAGTATGTCTTTCCTTGCACGTTTATGTAGAAAATTGCCTGTGTCCTGAGAGAGGGAGAGCAGTGAGAGAAGAGAGAATAATCTACAAATTCTTCCTTATCAAAACCCTTTGACAGAAATTGAAACTTCACTTTTTTTTTGGAGTGCACTTTAAAATACTGTATGAACTCCAAGAAACTTAATGTGTTTATCAAGAATGTTGTGCAAGGAGTGAGAAATACTTGTCACTGTGTACAGCTCGTATTTTGGGGGAATTTTTTGCCTTATCCTTGCAGGTTTTGTGTGGAGGTTTTCTTCTTTATTGCAGGCAGTCATGGACTGCCTGTCTTGTTCTGCCACCAGCTGCTGATAGCACAGGGGAGAATGGCTTCATGCTGAAGGAGGGTAGATTTAAATTGTGTATTAGGAAGAAATTCTTCCCTGTGAGGGTAGTGAGGCCCTGGCACAGGTTGCCCAGACAAGCTGTGGCTGCTGGAGGTGTCCAAGGCCAGGCTGGACAGGGCTTGGAGTCACCTGATCTAGCGGAAGGTGTCCCTTCCCATGGCAGGAAGGTGGAATGAGATGAGCTTTAAGGTCCCTTCCCACCTAAGGACATGAGACTTGCATATCCCTCTGTGAAAGGACCTGACTTGATCTCCCTGTCCTCCTCTCTTCTCTTGTTTTTCACTGCGAATTCTGCAGACATGAGTAAGAGAAGCTGCAGGGGGAAGGGGACTTCTTCCAGAGGATGTGCAGTGCTGGAGAAGAAGGGGACACCTGACTCAGGGAAGGAGTCTGAGGTTTGAAAAAGTTGAGATAAAACAGCTCTTGGAAACCTTGGTGAAGGCTGTACCACGTGCTCAGACCTCCACAGCCAAGGTGAATGTTATTGTTGAGGGGAGGGTGAACCTCAGCCCTGTTCTGAGAACTTGCAGAGCAGCTCCTGGGAACTTTTGATTTTTGCAGAGACTTGGATATAGTAATGAGCTGCATTT
Organism: Ploceus nigricollis; assembly: GCA_013399945.1. Taxonomy (NCBI): domain Eukaryota; kingdom Metazoa; phylum Chordata; class Aves; order Passeriformes; family Ploceidae; genus Ploceus; species Ploceus nigricollis. The sequence continues at coordinate 737,249 of VXBC01007010.1, read as the reverse complement.
TAGAGAATTCATGCTGCAGAAAAGGGTGACTCCATGTTTGTGACTTCTTTACGGTGTTTTTTTGTCTTATCAAGAGTTATTAGAGACATTTGGATTTGATGTCTTGGATTCAAGAAGACAATATGTCATTTTATTAGCACAATTCTGGAAGGGTATGTGGTTCTCCCCACACCCCCTATCCTTGGCCTGTAAAACCTGATTGTTCTATCAGTCACAGCAGTGCTAGTGCTGCCTGCAGTTTCTGATAATTTTCATTCTGTTTTAAATTTTGCTAAAGCAAAACAGAGACATGGAATTGCAATTGGCATTTAAACATGGTAAATAAATATACTTCTGCTCCCAAATAAAGGCTGTCTCTGGAGACAAATTTATAGTGGTCTCCCATGTATTCTCAGTGTTATTTTCCTTGCCTAGCTTAATTCCTAGTCAATATACAGAGATAGACATGGTATTGAAGATGCTTAAAACATGGAATTTTTCAGTGAGATGGCTTTTTCCAGATTGGACACAATTTATGGGGTGGGAGGTAGGAAGTTGGTGAGTATCTGTAGAGGTAGACTTTAAATAAATAACTTATTAATTTTTAAAAGAATACTTTGATCTGTGGTATGTTTTGGGGGTTTTTTGTTTGGTTTTTTTCCCAAAGAGAATCTTTGAATGCAGAATGTGCAAATACTTTGAGAATGATCGAAGCTGTTAATGCATCATTGATTTCCTCCATTGACTTGTCCATTAGATATTTAATCTCTTCTTTTTAACAAGTGTGTATTTTTCTCTTTCAAAAGCAGCCTCCCACTGTCCCTTGCATGGTGGGAAGCATCTCCTGCTGGCTTTCTGTCACTTTGCCAGCCTTGAGACTTGGCTCGAACACTTTGGACTTATCCTGCCTTTCTGCTGGAGCTGGAGGAGTTGGGGAGCAGATTCACTCATGGCGTGGCCACCCAAGGCAGTTTAATCTGTCCTGCCTGAACAGTTCATGCTATGATTCTGTGGTTTTGTTGGAAGGAGCAATCTGAAATGAATCTCAGCAGTGCCCTGGATATTCCCCTGTCCTGTGTGCTTTCTTCTGTCCCTCATTTTTCTTAGGCCATGTTTTGTTAAATGGTCACTGATGATGAGGGTTTTTAATAGTAGCAGCTGCTGTAAAAAATTGCTGAACTACATCTGTTTCACAGAGTTCTGTGAAACTCTATTTCTAAGAATACATTCTGCTTAACCCCAAAAAACCCATAAAAATGAGGAATGATCAGCTGTTTTAGGGTCTGTATTTTTGCTGTTCCGAAACAACTTGTTGAGCTGCATGCCTGAGAAACAAAGTGATTTGACTCACTGCTTATATTTAGTATCATTACCTACTGCATTAGGTTCCGTTTTCTCCCGAGCATTAATGTTTTTGCTCAGGAAGGTTAACAGGGAAAACGCCCAGCAGAAGGCATTTTTGTGCTTATCACAGGGCAAATGCTTGGAAAACATCAGGTCACTGTGCTGGGTGTCAACTTGTTGGTTGTTTTTTTTTTTTTTTCTCCTTCTTTTTTGTAGAGTCTGTAGAAGGAGCAGTATCTAAGGGTGGGGAGAGGATGTCCTTCCTTTTTGGTAAAGCCTGTAAAATGAGAGGAGCTGGTGGATCCTTAGTACAAATGTGATCTGAAATCACAGCACCCTCTTTGTCGTGGTCCAGAATCATGTATCATAAATACATGAGATCCCAACCTTAAAATAGGCCCTGTGACTCTACCTACCCAAGGTGATAATTTTTCTAGTTTTGAGTATATTTGTAGCTGAAACAAAAATTCTAATTGCTGTTTTTATGTGTAATGTTAAAAATATGTTTGGTCTTATATTTCTGTTTGGAACAAGCTTTTACTACAATTTTCTGTAATCACATGGAAAGCAAAAGGGAGATGCAGGGGTTTAAAGTGCTGCTGGTAAAGCTTTAGTCTAAAGTTTAAATCTTTGAAGACTGTTTGAAAGCCTTGGCTGCCAAGAAAGCCTGGGCTCAGCTCAGGAAATTGCATGATTCCTGGTGCTTCTGGATCCAGGTGAGGAGCTGTAATTGACTTTTCACCAGTGAAGTGCAGAACATTCTGTTCAGGTGGTGTGTAACAGGTGAATGACCCAAGCAGTGGGGAAGTGGTGTTGAAAGTGGAAGTGGGTGGGAGAGTTTGAGCACAGCTTTGCTGGTCTGAAGCCTGTGTGCTGCTCTCCATTCTTCTATTGCCATCTCTTATGTTAGTGTTGGTCTATCCCAGAAAAGCTCTTCAAGGGGTTAACTGACCAAACTCATCTTTCTATGTGACCTTAAATGGATCACAAATTCAAGACCATTTTTCTTCCCCTTATGGGTTGTGAGAAGCTGCAGAACTGCTATCACATTTTCCTTTCTGAAGCGTGAAGGGCTTTGATTCCTCAGAGTGTTTTCTCTCCTTTGCTCCCAAGCAGTCTCATCCCAGGGCAGTTTGTTTAACTACATGGAACCCCTCCATAACCAGGCTGAGGAGCCTCTGCTGCCTGAAGTAGTTGATCTGTACATTGGTGCAAATCTGAAGTGTCCTGCAGTATCTCCTGAGGTTCCCTGTGATAATCACATCACCCTGCCAAGGAACCCTGTTAATATTTATGTGGCAATTGTTTTGGTTCTTGGCAGAGATAAGGGCATTAATGTGAAGATTACTTTGGCTGATTAAAGAAATTATTTATGTTTTGTACTGTAGCAGTGATTTCATTACACTTGAAGAATTAAATTCTGAATGTCTTTTGGTAGATGTGTACATAAAAATATGTATTGAGGCACTTAGCTGGCGTCTTGGACTACACCAACCTCTCCCTCATAAGAAGGATGAGGACCGGTTGGTGCAAGTCCAGAGAAGGGCCATGGAAATTACCTGGAGAAGAAAAGGCTGGAGCACCTCTCCTGTGAAGAAAGGCTGGCAGAGTTGGGGTTGTACAGCCTGGAGCAGAAGAGGTTCCAGGGTGGTCTTACAGCACCTTCTGATACCTAAAGGGGCTTCAAGAGAGCTGCGAGGGAATTTTTACAAAGGCATGCAGTGACAGGACAGGGGGGGAAAGGCTGGCAGAGGGCAGGGTCAGATGGGATATTGGGAAGAAATTCTTCCCTGTGAGGGTGGTGAGGCCCTGGCACAGGGTGCCCAGAGAAGCTGTGTCTGCCCCTGAATCCCTGGAAGTGTCCAAGGCCAGATGGGAGCAACCTGACCGAGTGGAAGGTGTCCCTGCCCATGGCAGAGGGTTGGAATGAGATGATCTCTAAGGTCCCTTCCAACCCAAACCCGGTCGAGTGAAGGGGAACAAAGGTGGAGGGATGTTTGCTCAGTCCAACTCTTAGCAACTTTTTCCGGCTGAAATGGAAATGAAGGTTTGAAACCGTGTGCAGTTCTTCCATAATGAGGTGTTGCTTTTCAGGCTTGGATGGTGGAATGAGGAGAAGGAGCCCTTTGCAAAAGGCCACTGGGCTTTCACACTGCTTGCCCTTGTCTCTCTGCAGCTGTGCTTCTCTTATGTGGAGGGTTGTGGTGAAACTTCTCCACTGTACCTGGAAAGATTCATGTGAATTCTCTGGTTTTGAGAGCAGCACTGTTTCTTTTTTGACTGCAACCCCTTGATCTCGCAGTTAACTTTAAAGGATATCAGCAATTTAATTGTACTTTACTTTTATAAGAATTTAATTTCTTGAAAGACAAGGTGAAAAGAGGAGGGGAGAAGAATCTGCTGTTGCCTCATTAAGAGAGTAAGAAAAAATGGGGGTCTTCAGTAGCCAGCTTTGCAAGATGGTAATAAAAAAGAGTCTTTGAATAGTTGCAGATCTCTCAATGTTTTGGTTTAGATGTTAAAAAGGCCTTTTATGAGATAAGTGGTCTTTGAGAGAAAGACAAATAAAAAGCACATCTGAAAACACATAGGTTCAGACAGGCACTTCTCATCATCTTGAGGCTGAGGATTGCCCAGCTCCTGGCTTTCTCCTCACTCAGCCTTCTGTACCAGCCACAGTGTGGCTTGGCTCCACAAACCACACAGAGGTCAGGCACTTTTTCATTGGTGTTATCAGTGAAGACACTGCCTGCTGAAGGCTCCAGACCAAGAACTGCTGTAACTCTGGTGTGCTTTCAGAGACAGGAAGAGTCTCTAGTGCTGCAAAACCTTTACCACCCCAGGTGGTTGGGGAAGTCCACCTTTGGACTGGCATTTTCCAAGCACTGGATTACTGTGAGCAGAAGGGCTGCTATGTCTGTGTCCCAGCCAAGGTGAGAATGGTCACTGTTTGGCTGACCCTCAGGGATGGACCAATCTGCTGTCCATCCTTCCTCCTCTCTCCTTCCAAGGATGCTTGGATGTGGCAGGCTTCCCTGATGGCAGCAGACCTGCAGATTTGGGGAGCTGCTGCTGGACAGAGCAAATGGGCAGGGTCTGTGTGTGTGTCTCTCCCTTCACACACCAGGGAGTGCACTGTCCAGAGCCACCCAGCTCGTCACAGTCTGCAGCAGGGTGTCTGTGACCGCAGTGCTGGACATGAGTGGCTGCTGCTGTCTCTCTAATGGGCTCCGCTTGCCCTTGCTCATCATGCCTGCCAAGTGCACAGACCTGCTGGGGAGCCAGTGGAATTGTCAAAGAAATCAGTATCTTCCTTTGGAGCATCTTGGGTCAGTAGAACTTGACCTGTCTGCTCTCTTCTCTGTCAACAGATCTTTTTTTGCCAGCAGTGGAGCAAATGTTCGAGCCCTCTGGATCAGTGCAAAAGGATTTGGTGCATGCTGGTGGTGTGCTCTGTTTGCTCAGAGGTGGAGATGCTGTGAGGGAAATGGCACAAAATGGTGGGGAAGAGCCATTGGAAGCTGAAGGAGCCTGAGTCTTTGTGTGGTGGGGTGGGGATCTCCCAGAACACAAGCAAGCTGTGCTTGAAACGCTGTTGGGGAGGATGTGTTTGTCTTCTGCCAAATCCCTGTGTAGTAAAAGAGACAATCCCTGATGGGAAGAATGATTGACATCTGACTCCAAGGCTTTGGAATGCTGAACACTTGCTTTATTAAATCTATACTATATTATGTTAATATACTATTTTAAAGAGATACTTCCTATATCATACTTACTGACTTACTATCACTAACGAGCAAAACCCGTGACTCTCTCTTGAGAGCCCAGACACAGCTGGATCCAACTGGTCCATGAATCCAAACAACCACCACCAGAATCCAATCAAGCAATCACCTCAGGTAAACAATCTCCAAACACATTCCACATGGGGAAAACACAGGAGCAGAGATAAGAATTGTTTTCTCTTCTTCTCTCTGTGCTTCTCCAGGGAAAAATCCTGCGAGGGAGAATTATGTCTCTCTGTTCAGAGAATGTGAATGCCACATCCCTGCCAGGCTGACCTTGTTCCTGGAGAGCTGGGGTGGAGGCTGGCTTATGGGGCAGGCTGGTAGCCAAAGCCATATGCTCTGACCTGTACACAAGTTCAGCGTCCTCCTCTGCTCCTCCATTGCTCCTGCATAAGGTGCAGCAGCTGTAGCTGGTGGTACCTCTTCTGGGAGCTTGTTTCTACATCTGCCTCCCACTTCTTTGCCTTCTATCCCTGGAGTGACTGGAACTCTTTTCATGAACGCTTTTTGACCAGGCACTTGGAATGCTTATGGGACGCTTCGTCCTGGAAATCCAGGAGACCTCTCCAGAGGAGGAAGCAGCGTCTCCTGTTTGTCTTGAGTTACCCTGTCACAACAATGGCTTCAGAATCTGCCTAATTTAAAAGCTAGTTTTAATCTGATGGGAAGATGTTTGTGTATTTAAAATAGTTATTCCTTGCTGGAGCCACTCCCTTCTTTTGTCCTTCACTGCTGGACTTTTCGGTTTCACTCAGCTAATGTGCAGCGCTTGTTTACGGCCGAGATACTGGAGCATGAAGAAGGAAGTCGATGGGGTTAACACCGATTCGGTTCCAGGCTTCCTGTGCGTGTGCGTGCACGCGTGTGTGTGCGTGTGTGCTCAGCCCCGCTCCTCCAGTCGCTGCGCAGCCTCTGCAGGAAAAGCCACGGCGCTGGCAGACACAAGATGCAGGTGTCTTTTTTTACCTCTTCCACCTGGTTTGGGCCTGAGCAGGTTTAGGCAACACGGGTAAAAATTCCAGTATGGCAAGCCTGGTGAGGAAGATGCTGATGCAGGCAAAGACATGGAGTGGTGAGTACGGGAAACATCTTGTCTGATGGGGAAAGATAATTGCTCAGAAGGGTTTAGGTGTCTGGGAGGAGAAATGTGCCAGAGAACTGTTGGGTATGGCTGTTGTTTTCATCTTTCATCTCCAGTGTGAGATTGTACACCGGTGTGCACTTGCACCTGAAAATGCCAAAGCCTTTGTCTGTGGAGAAGGTGGTTATCCAGGTGAATGTGTGTTCAAAATCTGTTTCTCAGTCTGCCATGGGATTTCTGCCTTAGCTTGGCTCTCTAACAGCAGCAGTCTGTCTGATTTGGAAGTTTTGGAGGGAGTGGGGAGTTTGGAGGAGACAGGCATCTCAGGAGCATTTAAACTGTTGTGTCAGTTGTGACTGCACCAAAAAATGAGGTTGAGAAGAAAACAACAGTGATGAGCTGTAAAAGAAACCATTTTATTGCTTTGTCCTTTTTCTTTTGATTTGGTGGCAAGTATCTCTCTGGATTACAGTAAGGTGCTCTCTTGTTGTGTGGTTGCAGAAATTGTCATCAGCAGTGTTGGATATTTTGGATTTTAAAATATTCCAATAGCAGCACCAGCCTGTGCCTGGGGTTTTTCATTTAAATTTATGGTGTTTATCCAGTTCTTAATTGTGCAAATTAGTGTAATTATGGAGTGTGATTAGATGCATACCCAGTGACTGCTTTTAAGAGGCTGTCTCAAATGTCAAGAATTTATTTTTATTAGCCTTGAGGCTTTCTGGTGCAAGCACCTTTCTTCATGCTGCTGTTCCGCAAAGCAGACATTCCAAAGTGCTTCAGCAGGAAACAATTTCTGCAGTGCCATATCTGAGGGAATGGCTCTTTAGTAGGGCAGAAGGCTCTTCAATGACTCTTGACTAATTGGGACTGATTAGGTGAGTTATCAAAGACTGAAACAGCCCTCCTGAAGCAGGACAACTTTTTTTCTCCAGGCTGGGGTAAGGATAGGAGGACACAACCTGAGCCACATGTGGTAAAGTTTATCCAAATGCCAATTTTATCAGTGTGTGAATTTTAATGAAAAGCTGTTCTTTGAAATGAGGACTTTTGTGTGAGTTATTGGCTGCTCCCAATCTCTCCCAGGGCTGTAGCTGAGAGTGTGGAGGGGGCAGTGTAGGCACGAGCACTTCTCCTGTGCAGAAGTTACGGACTGGATGTGCCAAGTATTGTGTTGCCTTTGGCTGGGAAGGAGATCTTGTTGCCAAAAGCAATTCCCTTCTAGCCTAAACTTACTGGTCTCTCCCTGCTCACTCAGGACTTCTCAGAATCCATGACTTTCTGCCTTTAAGAAAAACAGAGATATGACTTGAAACAGAGTAATCTCTTTGATTGCATTGTGACAGATGCAGTGTGACAAATACAGGAAGCTGTAGAGGAGATCTCCTTGATCTCTCTATAAATAGCTTGGGACTTTGGGGAAATTAACCAGTCTTTGCAAAAATAAGCTGAGTGAAAATAAATGTCATAGAACCATGGAATTGTTTGGTCGGAAGGGACCTTAAAGATCATCTCATTCGAACCTCCCTGCCATGGGCAGGGACAGTTTCCACTAGACCAAGTTGCTCCAAGTCCCTTCCAACCTGACCTTGAGCCCTTCTGGGGCTGGGGCAGCCACAGTTTCTGGGAACCCTGTGCCAGTGCCTCACCACTCTCACAGGGCAGAATTTCTTCCCAATATCTGATCTGACCCTGTCCTCTGTCAGTGTGAAGCTATTCCCCCTTGTCCTGTCACTACATGCCCTTGTCAAAAGTCCCTCTCCAGGTTTCTTCTAGGCCCCTTTTACTTGCTTCAGGGATAAGGAGAATGGAATTATTCTACTTGAAATTTCACTTAAAGTCAGTCTGAGAATTAACATAGAGGGGTTTTTTTGTAGGCAAGTCTAGCAGCTATTAAGTGACTAGAGCACTCATTTACTTTGTGTAAAGTGTACTTTGTGTACATACCTTGTGTACATTTCTTCAGAGAAGTTTTAGTCCATCAATGTTTGAAAGCACAATTCTTTGTTGAGGGAAACACAGCCAATAGGGCAACATGTAAATAGCCTTGGCTTTGATAACTTTCAGCATGATTTCAGAACCCCTGGAGAGCTGTGTTGTTTTGGGGTTTTTTTCCTTAAATCTCACTGTTTACACTGTGGGGAGGTGTGTTAAATGTTTTTTTTTAAATGCTTGCAGGATGTTAGGAAGTTGAGGATGCTGGGAGAATGAGGTGAAGGGAATGTGATCCTGGAACAAGTGTACCCATTGAAAAAGCTCTTGGATAGGGTGTGTAAATACAGGCACTCATTCTGCCCCAGGGAAGGCTCGTGCTTGAGGCCAGTCTGGTTTCTGCGTTTGCAGGGGGTTGAATGCTGGGACCTCAGTTCTGGTTCGTAATGCCAGCCTGCTGCCCAGGTCTCCATACCAGCCCATGGATAAAAGGACCACTGCAATTAGCAGTCAGATAGAAAAAGAAATGGCACAGGAAGGAACTATTACAAAGAAGCACAAATGACACTTACAGTATTTATTTTCCAGTGTTTATGGTCTGGGGAGCAGCAAAAGTACAGATCTACACCTTATTCTGTGTTGCCACATTTAATTTTGGCAGAAAAAGTCTGCTGCAAAAGATGCTGATTTTGTCTTTAAGTAGGGTCTTTGTCTGATGGCCATTCTTCTTTATTTAACACTTCTCATGTAATTAAAAAATATTTTCTTTCATTCTTAGTTGTTAGGAAGAGATTTACTTGAAGGAGATCTGAAAGTGATCATGGGTTTGTGTGGTCCAAATTTATGCATTTGATTAGCCACTAACAACTTACAGCAGCTTTCAGAGATTTCAGGATTAATGAAGTACATGAAATATCAGACTTTAAAAGGGACTTCTAAGTGGTGACTTTTGTGTAAGAACAGATGTGGTCAGATACTGTTTCAGCAGGATTTATATTCCACGTACTTTGAGACAGTAGGTCTTTTAATGACCCCTTTAGAATGCAGTATTTAGTTATAATGAAATATTTTTAATGACTCCTATTAATGTATAAATATGTTTAAGATTGGTTATGGCAGAGAACTTGTGATCACTTCGTGAAGTGGTGGTGAAACTGAACATCCTAAGGTTTTGATCTTTATTTAAAACAAAAAGGTTATAGAATGTCATGGTCAAAATCAGCAAATGGCATTTTGCCAGCCTAACAAATGCTGCTGGATTTATCTCTCCTCTCTTGAGATCCCTGCTACTTTTAAATACTCTTTAATTTGCCTGTCTGCTGGTGTACAGCTGCAGAGAAAATACAAACCGTTGTTTGGATTTGGGGTAAACTGAAATAAGCTTGAGCCGTGCCCTAGCTGAAGAGACTTTTAAGTCAACTGAAATTGGTTGTTCTTGAACATCATTGTGTTTCTTATATAAAAATACAGACTGAATGAAAACTCAACACGTTAAAGAATAGCAAAGCAGCAAAAACTTATTGGGAAGGACTTAGCTTTTGTTTTCTAACTGTGAGAGCCCTTATTTCAGCTGCATCCCCACAGCTGATGCTGCCATATCACCTGGAGGTTCTGCAGGATGACAGTGGATGCAAGAAGCTGTTAAATGAACTTTCAAGATGTCACATCAAAGCTCTCAAATAGCAGAAAAGTAACAGCCTTAATGGTTACATCATCTTTACATTTCTCTCTGTTGGCAGGTAAATAATGGTAGTAACAGGGATCTCAGGTAATTTTATTTAAGCATCAGGAATATCTTCTGTCTGAGAATGCTGGGGATGATAAATCAGGGACCTTTACCTTTTCATGGAGCAGTATGGCTTTTAGGGGTGGTAGCCTCTGAGCTGTCATACCAGGACCCATGGCTAAGGGAGTTTCAGTATGGATTTAATCACCTGAGTGCAGTGACATTTATGCTGCCCCTTCAAGTGAACACGTTATAGAACATATTTGCTCAGAAAAGCATCTCCTTTAATGACAGTCTTGCAGCACAGGTGTCAGAAATATTCTAAATCTGTTTTGCATTTAGCAGTGCTGCATTCTTCTGTCATGGAGCCATCAAAATCCTGTCTGCAGAAAGGCTTTTAATAATCTTTAAAAACAAACAACAAAAAAACAAGAAAGAAAAGAATCTGTTTAAAAATAACATGGTATTACCTTGTATATTCATTGTCCTTATGAACCTCCTAGCCAGGCACAGAATGTTGTGTGCTATTTCCTCTGCAGACAGATAATTGCAGGAGGGAAAGGAAACTGAGCCATGTAAAGTAAAAAATCTTAACAAGTTCCTATTTCTGTTCACTGGGAACTTACTATATATTTTTCTTCTAAATTTTTTTTAAATAATGAAAACATTTTAGCCTCTAAAAAAAAAGTTTGATTAGAAGCAAATCACTTGGGCAATAAATTGTATTGTCTCTGAAGGTACCTTATATTAAAAGTATCTTTTTTCCTCTTCTTGTGTCTCTGTGTCTTCTCTTCAGTAAGGGACTGCTACTTGTATTATTCCAGTCACTTTCCTTGTGGAGGTAAATTTAGTCACTTTCTGACATGACAAAACATTAATTATTGCTGCTGGTGTAAACACTGGAGGTATTGGGCTCACCTGTCAGTGTATTCAGTTATTACTGTGATTAAATTTGTAATCCTGAGGGTTGTTATCAGGTAACAGTAAGAGAATTAGTTTTGAAAATAAGGTTTCCAGTTTCAGTTTTAGTAGGGCCTGAGAGGAGATAACAAATTAGATGATAGCTTAGGTAGTCGGAAGAGTGAATTTAAACTGAGTTTTGTGAATACTGAAAGTAACTCTGGGGTTGAAAGTTATAATTACACTAGTCAGGAAAAATACAAACATTAATTTCCTGATTGTGTCTGTAGATTTTAAAGTCTTAAAAGTCCCTGTGTGAAATTTTTGCCATGGCCAGGTACTTTCTGGGCCAGGCACAGGCAGTGGCCTCTTCTTTGAGCTAAATTCAGCTTTTTCCTGAGTAAGTGCTTTAAAGAACTATTCTTGCTAAATTGCAGCTTTCTACCTGTCAGATTTCAAGAGCTCCATATCAGTCCTCAAATGTGTATGGCAAGCTAATGGCAGCACTAGACCTGTCTGTGTCAGAAGCTGCTGCACTGGAATCTCTTTGCTGCTCCTTCACTCCTCCTGGAATCTCTGGAGTTAAGCTCTTGAGATAATGAGCACATGTTTCTTCCTTCTCTTCCCTTGCCCTTCCTCTCTCTGTCTTGTTTTGCCTCTTATTTCTGGCTCTAAGTTTCTGAGCTTTAAATACACATTTATTCATCCTTTAGTGAGACATTGTGTTGTGTGTCACTGTTCTCTTCTGTATTGCTGCATAAATTCTGCCTAATTTTCCCTGTAGTGTAGTTTGTGGTGATTGGCTTCAGTAATTTTACAGGGAGCCATTGCATTTAATTGCATTGCATTTAATAATAGGAAAAGAATGTGAGAGCAGTGATTTCCCTTCCCCCTGCCTTTTCCTGGCTTTGGTGGGATTACCCAGAAACTGCCACCTTCTGGTTCATTCAGAAGTTCCCTTAATATCTATGTAGTACAAAATTTAGATGTCTTAATGATAAAAGAGCTGCAGCTTCTATTTCAATATTCTTTCATTGCCAGCTTTAAAAAGAGAAAATGTAAGTTGGTGTTGGAATAGAATTTTTTTGCAGTATTGAATCTATTGAACTGTGATTCATTTGATAGTCTAGAGTTGTGATTATATGAAGGACTTTGAAAACTAGGCTGAAAGCAGAGGTGAAGGTGGATGAACTCTCCTGTTCAATTCAGTGATCAGTCCCTGTAAATGGGAATTGAATGGATATGGACTATTCAGCTGTGAAAAGCACAGTGACCACAGCAGGAAAGCTTGTGGGATTTAATCCATTTATTGGCTGTGTTTGATAGTTTGTTGCCTGGGAAGAGCAGAGGAGAGTAAGTGGGAGAAGTAACTGAAAGAACCCAGTAGGGTAGAAGAATGAAGGACAGAAATAAACCCAACTTTTTTCCCAGTGAATGTGACAAAGATCCTGAATAAGAAATTGATGTGCAATCATCTCTGCATAAATCATGCACTATTTCTGGAAAACTTCTTGCAGACTTCAAATTCCACTGCAAAGTGATTAGTTAACAAAGCCAGTTTAAGAGGTTTTTGTGTCCTCCCACCTTTGCTTACAAGTTCCTTTGAGCCGCTTGAAACTGTGGAATTGTAAAACCACAAGCACCAAAGTGAAAGGTTTTAAACAGCTCAGAACAAAAGTGCTCCTACAAGGTCAGCTCACAGCCAGAGCTCCTGCAGGGTACAGAAACCCATGGGAGCAGTGAGTTTTGGATTTGCTGGCCTTTGCCTGTACTTCTGAGATCCAGTAAATGTTGAGTTGTTGATTCTCTCTGGACTTCACAGGCTTAGTTATCTTCCTTCTGTCAGGATGACCATTGCAGCTTTGCAAAGTCATTCCCTGCATACCTGAATTTCCACCTAAACCACTAAGAAATGCTAAATTGGGTGTACATTCTGCCATTTACGTGTGGTTTAGTGGCTTGGCAAGAAATGTGAATTTCTGTTCACTTGATAACAAAAGCTGTTTAATTTAGGCACAATAGAAGGTTGGGATTTGGGGGAAAAGTGTTGGGAGATCTTGTACCCTGACTTGTGAGTACACAGTGACTCATGGTGTTGGCTCTGGGAACAGAGCATTCCACTTCTCAGCTGCTTGGGGAACATCATCTGTGGATGATGAGGAACAAAATAAATAAGAAGACAAAGAGGAGCTCATGCCTTCTGTGCATCAGAAATATGGCCTGCATCTAATCTTTAGGGATCCAGAAAGGAAAGGCTTGAAATGCAGACTCAAAAGAGAGCTTGTTAACTCTTTATATCTAAAGACTGAATAAGAGTTATTTTAGATATCAACAACTAAAAATTTTTAAACTGTAAAAGTACTGTAGGACAGTAAATATCTGTAGTATTATCAGCTCTTTTCAAGCACTTTGGTATCAGTAATTTCTTGCTCGTGTATGAGAATTAAAATAATCCAAAAGTTCAATGGCAGATGTGCAGCTTCCCATGGTGACGTTGCTGCATCTGGTAGATGAATTTATCACAGGATCCCAGAAGGTTTGGGCTGGAAGGACCTTAAGGCTTATCTTGTTCCACCCCCTGCCATATGCAGGACACCTTCCACTATCCCAGGTTCCTCCAAGCCCTGTCCAACCCGGCCTTGGACACTTCCAGGGATGGGGCAGCCACAGCTTCTCTGGGCACCCTGTGCCAGGGCCTCCCCACCCTGAAAGGGAAAGATTTCTTCCTAATATCTAATCTAAACCTACTCTCTGTGCATATAAGTTCAGTGAAGTTTTATATTATATAAGCTGAGACCTGAGACTTCTTTCTAGTTTAATAATGAAATATTCAAACCCTCTTTATTGAGACAGTTCTCTCAGTTGTCCCAGACTGTCTTGCCCACTTTCTACTCTGGCTGCTGTGTTCATCTGGTGTGAGAACTTCAGAAGTATGTTTGACAGGCCAGGTAAATGTGTTAACAGATACACTGAAAAATCCCCCCAAACCAAACCACAATTTATTAAACTCTCAAGGTGATTTGTTAAGGCTTACCTTGATGATTGGCTTTTTGTATTTAATTGCAGCATATTATATTCCTTGAGGGGTTTATATTTTAAGAAGATAAACTCAGATTTGCCTTTTTTTTTTTTTCTTGCCTTCTACTACAGTTTATTCCAGAGTAATAATCAGTTTTCTTATGTCAGTTTTGTAGACAGTCAAGAAGGTAAAAGAAGGACTTGATATGCTTGACAGCTTTTCAGACAGGAAGAACCTGATTTTGTTTTGGTTTCAGTTGTCCCTAAACGTGTGTTTGAACAGGGAGGTGAGATTTGGCCCCTCTTGCTGGACATCATGATGCCAGCTGCATGATGGTGAAACCACAGCAGCTTCTCATGGGTCTCAAAATTGTGTCAATCCTGAGCACCAGCACCTTTTAGTCTAAAGCTGCTTGTGCCTGGCACTCTGGTTGAGATGCAGGATGGCACAGCTGCTCCAAAGCTGTAGCCTAAGGCACAGGTTGGAGAGGAGACTTTTCTGTGTGTTCTTCCATCACCTTTCCTACTTTTCCATGCCTGGTGTGAGCAGGAGAAGCACTAACTGTGTCCCTGTGTCCCCTCCTTTCCCCTACAGCAGTGGGGAGGGGGTTGTTCTGAGCTTTGGGGTCTTTTGCTTTCCTCTTTCCTTCCTGTTTAACCATCTTTACCCCCAAATTCTTCTGGCTGCTGATGGTCAGAGAAGACACTGTTTTGCAGGAAGCTGGGCCAGTTAATCTTTGGTCCAGAGATGAAGAAGTGTGGGAGGAGCTTTAGTGACTCTAAGACCTGATCTGGGTTTGGGTTTTCATAGTTAAAAAAACCTGGATGCATTAGTATGGAATGGAAATAAATAGAATAACCCCAATTTGGCACAGGGTTGACTTACAGGGCTTCTTTTCTGTTTGTAGCACTTCTGACATTGGCATTGTCCTGCTCTGTCCTCACTTGTTGTGAAATGAGGAGGGAACAGGAAACAAGGACCTTGTGTTCATCTAAAGAGGTGGTGTTGGGAATGCCAAATTCTGAGGATTTCCTGGCCTTTCTTGTTTTTCTGGAAAGAATAAAACAAAACTTTAATAAGACAAAAAATAAAATCCTTGTCTGTCTGCCTCTTCCCTTGCCACTCCCCACCACTTCTGCCTTGTGCACTGCCAGCCTGGGGTGGGATGTTTCCAGGCTCCTTTTTGAAGATATTTATAAATAAGTTGAGGTTCATATGTTTGTTTTTTCCCCAATGATTTCTTTACTGTAAGTCATTGTATTTCTGTGTAATTGGTCTATGAGTGGCAACTTGCATCTAGGGAGGGAAGTCACAAATGGGTTGGGCCTGTGCTGTGCAAATGTGGAGAGAGGAAATAAAAAAATAGGTTGACAAAAACCCTAATAATGACAGCTGGGGACAGAAACTTGTTAAAAAAATACAAGTTAAAACTAACTTGCTTTGAAACAATAAAAATAAATGGGATGTATAACTGTTAAGGACTAAAATAGAGCAGGGAATAGAGGGCACAGATTTCTCTCCTCTAGCCTCAGTCTGCCCAACAAAATTTGGCTTATAAATATCCATAAATCAAGAAGGGCAAAGGCACTTTAAGATGTGAGTATTTTTAGCAAGAAGGAGAAGCATTTCAGTGGTGTTCCTTCCCATACGTTGTGGTTATAATTCCCATTATCTTGGTGTACTTCACAACAAATCAGGATTTCAAGTTTGGTGTCCTCAATATGTAGATTTTTGTTTCCAAACACAAAAGGGGGGAATTCTTGTTTTTTACATGCTTTGGGAAAGAGAGGGAACACATGGCTGGATGTGTGCTGCAGGCAGGAATATCTGGTGGAAAGATATGAGCCACAGCAGGGCAGGGGGAGCAAATGCCCTGCCATGTCCCATGTAAGGAGATTAGGTTTAGACTGCAGCCTGGACTGAGCAAAAATTAGAAAGGCTAATGCTGCATTAATTCACCCAGGTCTACCTTCTGTAGCACAGTGACAAAACAAAATTAGTAATAGTCTAAAAATACAACCCTGAATAGAACTTTCTCCTTCTCCTTTTGCCCTGTGCTCCCTCCTCCCCTCATTTCCTGCTTGATCACCCAAAGTTGGAAACTTAAGAGTGGGTTTTGAATGGGATTTTTCTTCTTCCTCCCATGCCTTAATTTGAAAAAAAAAATTAAAAAAATTTAAAAAGCTTGTTTCTGTAGCAGTGACTCAGTCCTGCAGTGCCTATCTGCCTTGTGTCAGGCATGGGGCTGTCTGGGGGGAAGCAGAGTGTGCACATACCCAAACTGTGAGACAAGCTTTGAAATTGCACCAAGTGCACTCGGAGCATCAAATGTGCCGGATCACGCTGCGATTCCAGTAACAGCCAGAGCTCTCCTGGCTCCCAGGGGAAAGTGCTCACTCTGCTCCAAAAGGGGAGAGAGGCCAAACTGCACATTCATTTGGATAATTAGGTAAACAGTAAATAGGAGAAGGCCTCTTCTGCTCAAACTCCATTGTTTTTTCCTGAAAGTCTATATTTAGATTTGGCAACCAGATTTATCACAGCGATTGGTGCATTGTTTAAACAAGGTCACTGATGTGTGTGCGTATTTCTCTGCTTAACTGGATTGCTTATTTGAAGTAGAAATACCTCCGAAAATATTTTGCAGAGCTCTTGAAAACTTGTGTACTTGTGCCCCAGAGCACATGGTCTTTATTAGAAAATAGTTGCAATTATTCACGTTTGGTTTTGCAGCTTAAAGTCCTGAGGGGTTTGTACATAAAACTGTGGAGATTTGATTACATCCTGATTTTATGTCTCACTGGTATATGAGTGTTTCATATGTGTAAAAACCTTTTTATAAGGCAGAGATTATAACAAGTTCCTAAGTGAAGCCAGACGGGTGCTGTCCTGTCTGTTGGAATTGGAGTACACATGCTCATTAATTTAGTCTAACTCTGGTGGTTGCTTGTGTCTTTATAAAACCCAGAGTGCCTTTGTGTTTTATATTTAGAGCAAATATTCTGGACTTGTTGGCAGGTTGGTTTGAGACTTAAAGGTACAATTTCAAAGTCCAACTTTATTGTTCACAGCAGTTCCATGCTGCTTGGTGAGGATGGAGCATGGTTTACTAACAGTGCTAGTGTGGTTAAGGTAAAAATAGCAAATATCAGCTCATTTTCCCTTTTACCCATGAAGTGAGAAAACAAACAAAAGGCATTTCAGAAATGTCAGCTGGAGAAGGTTTTGCTCCAAGCAAGAGCATGCAGTTCTGGGGGGTTTGTTTCCTTTGTTTTTTTCATGGTTCTGTTAAACCTTTTGGTTACAATTCCATTTTTTGCCATGAAAATAATTGAGAATATATTTTTTTAAAAGAGATTGCTAAACAGTGGCTGCTTACTGAAAGTCCTGCTTGCACAGACTTACAAATGGGACTGTGCTCAATTTGGGAAGGATTGACCTCAGAGGCAGTTCCAGTCATCTGGTGTTCACACCTAATGAAACAAAACCAGTCATTTTGGAACTTGAAACAGAAGTGATCTCTGGTACCATAATAATGAATGAAAAGACACAAAAGAGATGAGTGCTTGTGCATGGCTTGCAGAAGGATGGGGCTCCATGTGCAGCTGACACCCACAGCAGTGTTGAGGGTGGCCTTGGTGGCCTGGGACCCTGCCTGGGATGTAATGACTTGTGCTTCATGCAAACCCTTTTCCACAATGTCCACTTCTTTGTTTTGTCCTGCAGTGAGGAAGTGTGTGCACGTGTCACAAATAAGTTCCTTAAACAGTCTGTGAAAGAGAAATGATCTTCTTTCTCTTCCTCCCTCCTTCCTGTCCCTTCAAAGCTTGACATTCTCCTGTATCTCTCCCTTTTGGGGCGAGACTCTTTTTGTACATTGAAATTCCCCGGCCAGTGCTAGGACACACAGGTTCATCTCGGAGATCACGCGCTGTGTCACGAGCCACGTCCTACACTGCACATCTTTAATCATTCCTTAAATTGCAAGCACAGAGCCAAGGAGGGTGTGCTCTTTTCCCTCTCTGTGCTGTTTTGGTGCCTGCAGGTGACCTTGCTTCATCCCTTGGCTCTGTTGGCAGTGCTGGAATCTCCTCCAGGCCTGGCAGCAGGTACAGCTTCATCACTGTCCCTGACATGTGGCTTCTGCACTGAGTCAAGGCTGTTCCTGACAGACAACCTGTGGAGAGAAAACTCTGCTGCTTAGAAGGTCATTTACATTTAAGAAATGCTCTTTTCTCCCCCCTCCGACCATCTCTTTTTTTAATTTCTTTTTTTTGGTTGTTTCTTTTACTACTTTCTCAATGCAGTGCTGTAGCACCTGGAATTTTACACAGACCCTTTCTCCATGCTGCTCCTAAGTGTTTTAATTTCAGACTTTTGGCATTTTGAGATACCAGGATGTTTAATCTTTCCTATATGGAGTTTATTTCTCCATTTAGATGAAGGTTTGATCCTAAATTCCAGCTGTCACTGATTTGTGGTCAGTTGTTGCACTTTAATGTGCTGATATTAACACAACATTCTGATGGGGCTGCAAGGTGGGTGTTAGCATAGTTCTCATCCAGCTCAAGGAATTCCCCTACCTAAATTCAGAGCCTAAAATAATTCTGGATTTGTAAATTCTTCCTTGTGTTTTTACTGTCTAGGGACATGGCTTAGTGGTGCACTTGGCAGTTTTGGGCTCATGGTTGGATTCAGTCTGAAAGGTCGTCACAGCAGACAGAGTATTTCTATTAGTGGTGGTGTTTAGATGAAAAATGCAAGAATTTAATTATGCATGTTGCTAAAGTTCTTTGTTTATATACACTGTAAGAGTACACTCTCCAGTGATTTTGAAGAGTGTTGTCAATTAGCTGGTGGTTATCTTTTGCTGCCAGTTGGCTCTTATAGTGGGATTTCCAGGGTTTGAGAAGCTTTTAAAATATATTTACATTTTAAAATTTATTTACAAAACTAGTATTGTGTGAAGGAGTTGTTGATATAAAGGTAGTTTATTCACTCTAAAAAGATAAGATAATAAATAAATTATAAATAAGATAAATAAAATAACAGTTCCAGCAAGTGATTAAAAAATATCCAGAATGAAATTACAAACCCAGCTCCTAACATCCTTGGTGGAGAGTTGATAAGTCTTATTTTTGCAGCAGTCTGCACTGAGGATATATTCCTTTCTAGTTACATAAGAATAAAGGCTGGAAATTTTGAATAAATGCATCTGCTATTTGGGCATAGTTACCAAGACCATTTTGGGCTGTTTCTCCATTAAGTTGCCTATATACTCTAACTGTATTTCCTCCCCTAGTAGCTTAGGCTGTGATTGGTTTGATGAACACAGGGATCACATCTAGCAATAAAACTGTGTTTGGCTGGTAAAACCCTTGCTTTAAGATTGCAGCAGTAATGATTTTTTTCCCCACTCTCTCCACAAAAATCCCAAACACTTCAGTTGGGAATGAAGAGGGGTGGTGGGAAGTTAATTTTGCCTGCTGAAAAACAAGGCTATTACAAACTGAAATGAGCAGCTTGTGTGTGATATTTCTGATGGTACTAAGCCCAACCTGTAATCATAAAAAAATGGATGTCAGACTGGGCATAAGTGCTTTTTTCTTTATGCAGTTGAAGTTAATATATTTATATAAACATACTGATTTATTTGTAGAGTTGCAGAAGTTGACAGTGAGGTAGGTCTGTGCAGCTGTCTCTCTCCAGGGGCTCTGCTTGGTGATCTGTGGCTCCAGAGGTTTTTCCCCCAGCCTGAGCTCCCTGGGTGTGTCACAGCTCAGTGTTAAGGCCACAGAAGAGCCAGACCTGTGGCAGCAGCTGTGTCACAGGCTAGGGCTGAGGGCTCTCCTTCCTCACAGAAATCCCTAAATCTCCCCAAATTTCTGAGTGAGTGCCTCCACTCTCTCCACGCAGAGGTCATTCTGCTGTTACAGAGTAGTTGCTGGCGTGTTTACCTCCAGGTCATGCATTTATTTATTTGCTAAAATCCTTGGCTGGCTGGGGTGGCTCGCAGCTGCGTGTGGGCTCAGCCACTGCATGTGTCTGGCTGGCTCTTAAATGTACATTTTTATGGCCCTTGAAACTTGGCACGAGCTGTGTTTGGTCGTCAACAACAACAACAAAAGATTGCTAGTGAAATGAAAACCTGGCATCGCTGCTCTACAGGTTTATTCGCGATGTATTGAAATGGGATTTTCTTGCTAACGTTTCCTGGCACTCATCCAAAGCCCAGCATCTCATAAATTTATATTATCTCTCTCTGCTCTGCTCAGTTGACAGGGCTGTAGCAGCTTCTCAGGCAGATCATGGGAACAGCATGGAAAAATGAAACCAGGAGGCTTTCACGTGGGGAGTTTGTATCAGCAGAGAAATTGTAGTGGTTTTGCCAAGGAATTAGAGGGCAGAAATCACAGAATCATTTGAATGAGTCAGGTTGGAAGGGAGCACAGGGGGTCATCTGATCCTGCCTTCCTGCTCAAGCAGGGTCATCCCAGAGCACAGAGCAGAGGATTGCATCCAGACATGTCTGGGATATCTCCAATGGGGGAGACTCCACAACCTCTCTGGACAATCTCTTCGTCACTGCACAGTGAATAAGTTCTTCTCATATTCAGGTGGAAATTCCTGTGTGTCTTGAAGAGTTTTCAGTACCTGCCTTCAGAAACTAGACCATGGCAAAAGCCGAGCTGAGTAAGGCTGGCTTACTGCAGCTGTAGTGACAGGTTGGGCTTGGAGTCGTGGGGTCAGCAGTTACAGCCTGCCTTGACACTGAAATTTAGGTGAGGAAAAGGAGGTGCTCTGTGGCATTTAAATGCTCTTCTGTCACCATTTAGCTTGTTCAGAGGCACTTCAGTCTCAGCATAGTGATAGTGGAAACAGCATATCTTGATTTATGTGGGACAGGTGAGCTCGCAGTGTGGTCACTGAAGGCTTGGCCAGCTCCAGGCTTGTGAGAGGCACGTGGGACAGCTCTGCTCTCAGGAGCTCTGCTTTGGGCTCAGTCAGGGATCTCTGTCTTCCAGCCACACCAATTCCATCCTCACTCTCCCAGTCACTCGAACCCCAAATGCAACAGTTTCTAAGGTGCTGTTTCATTTGTCCTCTGTGTAACTTCTAAACATTAATTAACACTAAATATTGAGAGGTCGAGTAAGTCAGGTGCACTGGTCTGCCCTGAGCTGAGGAAAAGTCATATCCACCTGCAGGAAATGTTGCAGAGGGAAACAGATGCATCTTGGTGATAGGAGATGGGAAGGGGATGTTAGGTCATTAATTACTTAGCCTTGCATAAACAAAACTTAATATTTTGAAAAGTCTCTAATTTAAAGGGAAGGAAAAATCTTTCATCTTCTGTGCTATTTAACTACATGTCAAGTTGGGTCAATTGGAAAACTTTTGTGTTCATTCCTGCTTTATATATTGATTACTCCTCCATAAACTGTTCCAATACACTGAGCATTGGGCTAGTTGTGAATGGGAAAAGAGCTAAGGGGAGCTAGACTGCTAGGATCCCTGACCCTCTGTATTCCTTCTGGTTTCTCTAGAGAGGATGCAGGGTGCAATTTGATTTACTTTTCTACAGGTTAAAGCTCGTTTGATGTCTGGTTGTTGGGGACTTAAGCTGGGATCTTTTCAGAAGTGGTATTTGCTTAGTCTGCTGATTTTCTCAATTAAAAGAGAGGATTTGGTTGAAACCAAGTATGGTGAATAAATGTTCAGGGTTATCATGGATGTTGGTGGTTGTGTGGCATTTTGGTTTTGTTTTTTTTTTTCTCTTTTAACTCTTTTCTTTCCCCTTTTTCCCTCCATGTCTCTGTAAAAAATGAGAAGCTGGTAAGTTTGTTTGGTCCAAAACTAATTTAGAATGGAGCAGTTCCGTCATGGGAGATTGCAGTTCATCCTTTTTTTACAATATAAGCTATGAACTCAAATTTTACACTTTGTAATGCCTTTACTCAAGCACTAGACAGCTTCCAGAGAGCATGCAAGCATTAAACATTAATTTGTAATGTCAGAGCCAGGTTCTCCTTCTTCCAGCTGCTTGGCAATGGTGCACTTGGGGTTTTCTCTGGTATTGCTTTTTTACTTCTTTTAATTGGCTGGTAGTATTTATTAAACAACATACTCTGAGAAATTGCTGAAGCTCCTTGCAGTAGATCTGGGTAGTTTTTCTGGAGAGCTGAATGGTGGAGAGTAGAATTCCCACAAAGGAGGCCCTTGGCAGAGATTTATCTTCATATGCTTGGTGCAAATGTAAGGCTGCTTGTGTATATTTTCTGTGAAATGTTATAAAGTTAAGAAAGATTGTTTTCCCAATACAGTCTTAAAGCTGAAATACAGTTACATTCCAACATAGCAAATCTGCATTTTGTGCATAAATTACTTAAATATCTAGGAGTAGTGAAATATAATGCTGCTAAACATGTCAAATGTGATGATTAAGTGACTGGATTGTTAAGAAGAAAATAGTAATTTTCTGAAAAGCTAGATGAATGATTTGGCACAATGAACTGCAAACACTACCAAAGAAAAAGAAAACTGAGAAAAATTTGCTAGTGGAGGATCACGTTTGTAGGCAGTTGGTATTAAAAACAAGAGTGAAAATATTTCAGATTTTCTCAACTTAATTGACAAACTCATTTCTTCCCCTGACATTATTTTACCTGCTGACAGCTGTGTGGGTGGCTCAGTATGGCTGGGGATCTCACATCACTAATACAGTGGCAGTCACTGCTGTAAGCTGATTTCTTTGTGATACTGAGACTTGAAATGCTTCCCAGGATAAACTGCTGCTCTGGAAGGACTGGACTGGGGATCAAGGAGAAAGTTCTGCCTTCTGGATTACTCGCCTGCATGTTCTGTGGACACAAGAAATGCTGGAGCCATTTGAGACAAATCTTAACTCAGTGGCACTGAATTAGTGTAGACAAAGGGGTTTTTTGAACATCATCATTTCTGCTGCTGATGTGTGTAAAGAAGGGAGAGATAGTTTGACTCGAAGCCCAGGCTAAAATTTTTGAGTTAGCTATTTAAAAGAATAGTCTTATTGGTAGACTAAGCAAACTTGTCTATCAATGTTTTTGTGTTATAAACATGTAAACCTTGTCTGCCTTTTTAGAAGCACTTTGCGAAAGACCTTTTTACCCTCTCTAGAGTACACTGTGAAACCTCAGCTAGGCCAAGGATAACGTTCCTTTGATCACGAAATGTGTTCTTCTGAGCAGTGGTAACATGAAATAAAAAGTGAAACCAGAAGTAAAAAAAAAAGTAAAAGGCCTTCTCAATATTACTCAAACTTAAACTAAACTGACTTTGATGTTCTTGGGCTTCACGTAGAGAGCTTATTGAAGCCTTTCTCTGTATTGTTAGGTCTGTACAGAGCTGTGGTCCAACCCCTGGCCACACCAATAAAAGTAGTTTTGAGTAGCAGTTAACCCATAACTGGTTTTGCACGTTGCTTCGTGCTGTAACTTGAGACGTGGTTAATCTTTCTGTGTGTTCCCTTGCTGAAATGGGTGGTCTCTGTGAGTCAGTGATCAATGCCATGCCAGCTCTACTTGGAAGGGGATGGAGTGAAACCAGAAGTCAGTCAGGTGTCCACAGGATGGTGGTGAAAAAGGAGGGGAGAATCCTGGTGATCATCTCTGTCCTCATGCAGAGACTGGTGTCTTGCCTAAAGTTCTGTCCTGTCCAAAGTGCTGTTGTGCTAAATCCCTGCCTTGGTGCTGCTGGGGTCGTATTATCCGAGCTGAGTCATTCCTCAGGGGTACCAAGTGTTCCAATAGGGCAGGTAAGGGCTCTCCAAGGGCTGTTTCAAGGGTCTGAGTGGGTGCCCAGCCTGGCAGAGATCAGCAGGAGTTACAAAGCACACTAGAAATCCACAGCAAGCAACCCCAGGAGGACTTCAGCTCCTGCACCCTCTGTCTGCGTTTTCTGTCCTCTCCTGCCCTTCTGTGCTCCCAACCCAAAAGGAGATGTCAATGTGTTAGTGGAAACTTGTGCAAACACAGCTTGCAGAGCTGACCAGAAGCCTGCCTCACATTCTCAGCTTTCCCTGCTGATTATGGCTTGTGCCACTGGAGCCAACCACATCATCGTCCGTCGGATTTATTCATACTCCTGACGTTCCATAAAGCCTGCTTTACCAGCCTGCCTAATTCAAAGCATTTGGCCAAAGCACTGCTGCCACATTAGCAGCAAAAGGCTCAACAAGGAGAAGGAGGACCCGTTGCTAGAAGGGGGGGGGACCCAGTAACAGCAGATCCAGTTAAAACTGGGGTTCTCAATGCTTCTGGTTTTGCCTCAGTCTTGCAAACATGGACACCCGTGGCCTCTGTGCTTGGTGAAAGGGGTCAAGGAGGGGAACAGCCACCAACAATAGATGAGGGTCAAGTCAGGAGTTACTTTAAAGAACCTGTGTGAGTCCATGGGGCCAGATGGGCTGCAACCAAAGGTGATCAGCAACCCCTGGGATCAAGAAGCAGAAGACAAAAGCCAGCTAACTTTTTTTCCAGTGGAGCCTTTGTCACGTTTTCACGGGAGTACCAGTATCTCTGTGTTCACTGCTTGTGCTTCTTTGAAACTTCATTGCTCTGGATGGAAATTGTAGCAGAGTTGTGGTTTAGGTACATTGTGTCATTCCAGACTTTTGTTCTGAGCAGTGTGATGTTGACAAAGCACAAGAGGCAGCATCATTATTTGATGCAAAAAAATTGCATTGCAGTGTCTGAGATGTTTCTGGGGTTATTTGTTGTGACTTCTTAAACATGGTCATTTTTAGATAGTTGCTTCTGCCATTTATAATTGAAAAGTCTAACTTGCTACTGGGTAGAGAAATGATTTTTTGATTTGAAGGAGGTTTTAGGGTAGCTCCCTCTCTGTTCTAGAGAGCAGTGATACCCTTTCCCACATATGCACATGAGTAAGGCAGTTTGTGCATCTGCAGCTGTCAGGAATGTACTTTGGCTGATGAATGCAGCCTAGCTTAAAGGCGGGATCCCATAGTGGGTCAGTTAAGCTTTATTGGTCTGCCAGACCAGATTATCATTTTATTTAACAAGGGGAGTAGTTTTCATTGTTACTTTATTGCCAAGGGTGTGTCAGCATTTCCATTATAAACCCCCTATTTTCAGGGATTTAAGTAGACTTGAGATTTAAGTGTTCTGGTCTAAAACTTGGCAAGCGTGTTCTTCGTTCACCAGCGGATATTTTCTTTTATGAGATTTTAGAACGGTCAGCTGTTTCTTAAATTGTAGTGAAGGCAAGAGGGTTTTTTCCTCTTGGTTAAGCAGATAGGACTATTTTTTCCATCTCATTTATTGCAACTAGATTTATAAAAAATAATCCCCTATTCTGCTGTTTAAAAAGGGAAGAAAGGGGGAGGAGAAAAAGGAGTATCTTCCTGCTGCCCTGTTCTGTTTGCCATGCCTCAAACCCTTCCCTTTGGTCTGTGTTTGGTGAAGTCCCACCCACCCTCTCAGTCCCTTCTCTCCCCCTCTTTACTTATTTCCCTTCAGTGTATTTACACTGCGTTGAGTTGCAGGGTTTGTTCTCCTTCCTCCATTCCTCCTCTTTGCTTTCCTGTCTCGTGCTTCCAGCATTAGATTCTGATAAATCTGCCTGTATTACCTATTGCCTATTACCTTGCTCTAAAAGGCAGCTCTGATGTGCTCTTAAGTGATACAATTTACCTGTGGTAAATAGAAACTTTATACTTAACTATATATAGTAATGTACTTTACTACTTAACTGAAGAACACATACAGGACTCTTAGTTGAGTACTGCAATTTTTCAACACTTTTCTGAGACATTGCTGCGTCTCTAGAGCAAAGTACTTTTGCATTCCTTTTTTCTTTTTTTTACCAAATCTTTAATGTAGACTGAAAAAAGTGAAGTGTGATTGGTACAGAACAGCACTGTGGGTTTTCATTGCTAGGCTCTTTTAGTCATTTCCTGAGAGCTTGGTGCAGAAATGTGACAGCCCAGGAAGCGACAGCGAGCTCATCAAGGCTTTGTGTGCCGTTAGAAGTTGGTGTGTGCTACAGGTGAGGGCACGTCCTTCTTGTGGACATGTAGGAATACCTGGTTCTGGGATTGGTGCTCAAGGTCTTCAGGAAGAACCTCTGCTGTTTTGCAGTTCACAGCCATGAACAAAGTAACTAGGGATGTAAAATGGTGAGTGAGGAACTACAGCTACGTGACTACTAAGCAACAAGGAATGTAAGTGAAGCGCTGGAATCCAAAGGGTGGAAAATGAGTGCTTTCAAAAAGCATCATAGTCTTTCTCCCAGGACCTTCAGAAGATCTTTGTCAGAACAAGATGCTGGCACAGCTGCCTTGAAGGACTATCATTGGTATCACCGAATGAAAAGCAAGAAGTTGAATAAACAGTTGAGTTTTGACTCAGAGAAACCTCTTGGAGCGTACAGGTGGCAAACACATCCTTGGCCTCTCTGGAGGCTAAGCAAGAGAGCGAGCTCCTCCAGTTTGAAAGGGGAATGCAATGATCCAAGTCTTGCCAAAAGTTCTGCAAGCATGGATGCTACCAGTGCTGACAATCTCCAGGAAGACCCACCTGAGCCACTCTCCCCGACAAGGACCAGGCCGTTGCGGGCTCCCTTCAGCCGCTCCCTGTCCGAGCCCGTGCCGCGCGCCGGGAGCGGGAATGCGCGGCCGTTCCTGCAGGCCGTGCGCTCGCTGGACGCCGAGCAGCAGGGCTACTTCATCCGGGGCATCTTCTCCTCGCTCTCAAGTGGCTTTTCAAAGATCATGAGTCGGAAAGGGGAGCCTGTCAGTGACTCCATAACTGAAGGGAAGACAGAGGACAGTCAAATTGTTTTGAGTACAGGTAATGAGCTCACTTTTGTTTTGTCCTGTTTGTGTAACAGGTGAGTGTAGCGAGACACATGATAGTTGTTCAAACTCTTTTGTAACTTGTCTTTATTAACGTGACAGTGATGCTCTGATGTTCTATCTTAACTTTTAAAAAGCAACTGAAAAAAAGGTCCTTTCCTGATAAGGAAGTGGTATGAGATGTTTTGGTGTGTGCTTTAAGACTTGGAGGTCCCTTTAAAACAAGCATCACCTGGTGGTATCAGTAGCATTTCCTTCTCAAGTGTGTGATATGTGCAGTCCTGCAGGCACAGTATCCTCTGTGGTGTTGTGCTGCCCTGATTGAGATATCAAGCCTGCTTCTGTCAGTGAAGCACCAGGGAGAGAGAGAATTGAAGCTGTCTTTTAAACAGAGTTCCAGACAGTGGAATGGATCTAGTTCCTCATACCAGATTCTCCATTTCGTAATCAAGCAGCTGAATTGGTGTCTGCTCTCTGGTAGATGCCAAGGACAGGCATGTTGCAAGGGTTTAGCCAGCTGGGATTGAGGTCAGCAAGATGCCAGTCTGAGATTTCATTTAAATCTTCCCTGCTGATAACAACACTCTTAAGGCAGGGTGGGGAAAAAAATGGGGGGTAAAGAGGATAAGCTTGCCTTTTTTCTCAGGCTTTTCTGAAACTTTCTACTGGGCTACCCAGCTTGAACCCAGAAACTGATGATGCCTGGAAAAAAATCCACAAAGTTAAAATTTGTAATGAAACCAAAAATAAACTTTCCTTCTCCCCAAAACCTCAGCACTTTTCAGAGTCCTCCACATTATCATATTAAAAACCTGATAACATCTGGATACGGTTGAGGCTGCTGGACAAGGCATCAGTATTCCAAAAAATTCAGCAGTAGTAATGAAAGAAGAATATGTCTGCAGGGGTGTTCGGTCTTTCAGTCACAATGAAATGTCCCTGACAGGCTTGTGTTTGCTATTGGAAGCTGTCATGTTGCTTTAAAACAAAAACAAATGATCAAAAAGAAGAAATAACTAAGAAGGGTTATATCTGATCAAGCCTATTTATTTACAGTCACTGATTCATTTCTCCAAGACCTTTTTCAATAGAAATTTGGCTTGATGATGCTTAATGAATTGTATGGAACACATGAGGGGGTAAAAGAAAGTAACAGAACTACTTTTCTTTTTCTTTTCTGTTGAAGTCTTCTAATTAAGGAGTTGGTTGGGTTTTTCCTCTCCTCTGTATTTATTCAGATTAGGAACAAAGGTTTCTACTACAGGCTCTCAGTGTTGTTGAGACCTTCTGGGAAGGTATTCTATGTGATATGAGCATTTGGATCAAAATGCCACAGTGTATGAAGGGCTGAGCATCCTTCTTTCCTCTGTTCTGGTGCTCTTTGATACCAAATGGTTCTCTCATAGTTCACAAGTATTGGCAGTCTCTGTGCTATTGGGATGCTTTGCTTTTTAGTAGCATATAAAGTAAAGAAAGGAAAAAGATTATTTGAGAGAAGGCACCACTTGGTAAATACTTCATGTCAGTTATGGGACAGTGACAGAGCCTTTTGGCTCTTTTTTGGGTGGGCCAAACCTCTGTCTGAGCCTGCCAAAACTGGTTTTGCAAAGGGAGTCACAATTCAGGAACTGAGAGAAAAACAATGGGTCTCTAGATTAAAAGTCAAACTCTCTCGAGGGAGGAAATTGTAGCTCTGAAGGTGTTTGGGGAAATAAGTTTGATGAAATCACCCATAAAATCACTTGCAACAGCCAAGTCCTGCTTGGGCCACTTTACAGCAAAACAGAGCTTTTGGTGGGATGGACAAATGCCTTCGTGGGGTTTCTTTTCACCCTTTGCCATCACAAACATTCTGTCTCTGATCCCTCAAGTAGATGACAGCTTGTGTTTAACAGAACTATTTCACCCTGTAAGAGCTGCAGCTGTGTGGGATATACAGTTAGAGGACAACAATTAGTTTTATTTTTCATTAAAGGAGTGCTGCCTGTACGATAATTAGCTGGAGCTGCTGGGCAGAGGCTCCTGCCCTGTGCAAGACTGTAGGCTGAGACCTGCTAAAACAGTGGTAAAACCTGTGAGCTCCTGGGGTTTAGAGCTGAGGTCTGAGGGAGGTTACTTGAAGATGAAAGGGATGAGAGAAATGTACATCTGTCATGTTCTTCAACCACAATCTAGATGCTCAGAAGGGATAAAATCTTGTGTTCTTCCACACAAATTTAATTCAGCGGGGGTCACTGAATTGTTCTCTGACTGTTTTAGTGCTTGGATGGGCAGAGGGTGTCTTTCCATGCCTATAGTCCTGTTTACTGTACAAGGAAAAATCCAAGAAAATGGATGTTTTCCTCTCCTCAAGAAGCAGAACTTGGTAATCCTCATGCAGCTGAGATCTGTGGTAAAAGTGCTCAAGCACACAAACTAACCACAGGATGGTGTGAGACGTGGGGTTTCTCCAAAATACGCAAACAGATTTACACTGAAAATCTTGATCAAAAGTGCCCCAGTAAATGTCTTTTTGGACAGAAATTCTTGTCACAATGACTGAATCCCAAGGGACCTTTACTGTGTTGTGAAATACACAGTGGGAGAGGCACACTTTGGACTTGAACCAGGAGAACCCAGGGGTGCACGTTCCGTCTCTCTCCTGTCCACAAAGCCAAGTCCTCTACTTCCACAGCCTCACTCAATTAAAAGTATTTCCACTTTCCTCTGAAATACTTGGAGATTATCAACTTTTTTAAAAGTTTGTCTTCCTTCTAATGCTTGCCTGGCCTCTTGTGTTTTGCTTCATCTCTGTGCCAGAATGGCAGAATGGTTCCCTTCTTCAGGAAATGCTTAACTCCCAAAGGCAGCTTGAAGAGGGAAGTGGGATTTAAAAAGAAAAGAAAAAACAAGATCTGGATAAATATTTTCCAGTTGGTCTCACAGTCTAGGAAGCATGTTCAGACACTGTTTCATCGGTTCTTGGCTGTGCAAATCCCTCTTGGATGGACTCACTCGTCCTCTTAGGCGATGAAAGGATGCTGAACCCCAGGAGAGCTGCGTCCTTTGGCTCTGCCCAGAGCCTTGGCTGGATGCAGAGCCTCCCCAAAGTGCATGGCAGACTTTCTGCATCCCACTGCAGCGTGGGTTTGGGGAGAGGGGCACAGATGGAGTGGACAATCAGCAGGAATAGCAGAGCTCTTTCCTGGTGTACTGCGTGGGTCTTCCCAGGAGCAGCCTGGGCCGGGTTTGGGTGTGAATGAAGTGCTTTTGGTGCATATCTGCTGATTTCTAACCACTCCTAGAGCCAAGCATTTGGAACCAGCATTCCCACTGGCATGTGCAAAGCCTGAAGGTAAGTTCTCTTATAGTCACTATTATTATTATTAGCTACTTAAGAAATCTAAGAAGATATTAATTTCTAGTAAATATGTTAGCTTGAGGAAGGAGAAGTTTCGTTCTGATAAAGTAACAACTTTGTCAGAGAACATTATGCATTGACACCATACCATGATATGATGGTAGAAAGAAGATAAGGAAGGAGCTATGCAGACAAAGCCTTGGATCCAGGGTTGTGGGTGAGCAGCTGCACCTGTTCTTATTATTTCTGAGTAATACCAGTGACCCTTTCACACTCTTGAGAATGGGTTTGTGAGAGAGTTCTCAGATAACATTTATTTCACTGTTGCTTATCTGGATCTCAGGGTGGTGTGTATTTAATTGTAGACTGATGACAAAATAATCCTCCAGTAGAATGCCTTACCTATATCTTCCCTGGGTATCTCTGGTTTGGTTTGAGGGGGTGAGGGTAAACACTGGTTTCTTTTTCTTAGTGTGTGTTTGGTTTTCACAATTGCTCTCTTGTTAATGTTTTTATAAAGACAGTTCTTCAGATTTCCTTCCTTCTCCTTTGTCACCTGGATAAAGATATGTTTCTTCAGTCTTTTAATTTTGATTTCAAGCTTTCATTCATTTTATTGAGGATTTTTTGTGCCTTGAATGAGAGAATATCTTAGATCCTTGCTTTTCCAGGATTGCTTGGGGGTTTTTTATAATTCACAAAAGTAATTTGAACTCTATGCCCCTTTTAAGATCTTTACACTGTAGGTTTATTAAATTACATTTCATACATATTTCCATATAAACTTATCTAGAGATATGTATTTTCCCATTTATAACTCAAAACCAAGGCAGTTCCCTGTTTAGTTTCTTTCAGCAATTCCCAAAATACAAAGCTGTTTCTTCCTGAGTAGGAATTTAGTATTTATTACTCATTGGAGCAGCTTTTCTGTATTCATGTTTTTAAAACCACTTGCTCATTTTAGAAGCCCTTCTACTGACTCATGTTCCTCCACTCCCAAATCTCTTTTGCTCTTAAGTAGTTTATTTTTGGTCGGGTTTTTATTGGGGAAGTTTTATACAATTGAGCTTATTCATGTGTTCCTTTAAGTGCTGTGCAAATGCCTTGTGCTGTGAAACCTGATGTTGTTGTGGAAAGGTGTAGTCTTAGTGTTCCAACTCCTTCACCTTTAATTATCAGAGCAGATTCAAGATAGCTGCTTGTACAAAATCCCTCATTGCATTGAGCTGCAGTTTTGTGTAGTTATAAATATGAAAATAACACATTGCTGCCCAGTTTCTCTCTCTTCTTTAAACTGTGGTGTGGTCTCGTGGTAGCAAATGTTAACATGGTATATTTGAACTTACAGGGATCTGGGGATGCACAGGAAACATTTCTGGCATTTGACAGCTTTAAGTATCACTTAAACATCCCTCCCCACTACTTTCTTCTGCCTGGTTCATCCCAGGCATTGTAATGTTTAATGTGGGCTATAGGCTAATAGAATGCAGCTGAATATTTATGAACACAACACAAGATAATTAGCTGTAATATCTGAAGCCAATAAAATTATGTTTATCTGATTTTAATTCCACTTAACGGTCAGTATCTCTATGCAAGTAGTTGCAGTCATTTCAGCGTTGACTGGTGATTTTCATGTATTTAATCCCCAGACCACTTTGTCAGAATCCAAAAATTCACATTCAGTGGGATGAATGAGGATGTTTATATTTGTAAGAGCTGTTTTCTGACTCGTGGAATCATAGTAAGTGACTGGCAGGGTGTTATGTTCCTTTTTGCCATTTTTGTGGTCGGTATCCGTGGGACTGTTGGGATGTTGTACTTTATGCTGCTTGTGCAGAGGAGTCTGACAGCTGGTGCATGCAGGAATATTGTCTGTGATTACCTTGATCATGAGAAACTATTGCATGGGAATTATCTGAGGAGAGGATAATCGTGTCCTGGAGACGTCTTGTCTCCTGTGTTTTCTTAGCGGGGAGAGAGGGGTTTGAAGAGATGCAGCTTTCTTAGAGGCAGCCAAAGAGTGGAAGTGTGGAGATTAGGAGAAAGGGCTCCCGCTGAAGGAAAGCTCTGGGGTTTTGGTGGGAGAAGCTTTTCCTTTGATAACAGGCCAGACAGAGTCGAAAAGAGGTGGCTGGAGGAAGAAAAACAGTCTTTGCTTTCCAAAGGAGAAGCTGTGTCTGGAGCAGGCG
The DNA here is from genome assembly GCA_013399945.1 of Ploceus nigricollis. Classification (NCBI taxonomy): domain Eukaryota; kingdom Metazoa; phylum Chordata; class Aves; order Passeriformes; family Ploceidae; genus Ploceus; species Ploceus nigricollis. Next base: position 705,092 of record VXBC01007010.1, on the reverse strand, counting down.
GATTTGGAGTCTTTGACAAAGCTCTGTATTCCAGCTGTGGAGTCTCCAGAAAGAGAAACTTGGGCTGTGAGACCCAGCAGGGAAGGATGTCCCGGAGGGCAGTGGGAGATGCTCACGGCCCAGGGCTGTCTGTGGGATGTCAGCACCTGCCCCACAGCCCAGGAGGGGCCCAGACTGGTCCTTGCCAATCCCCTTGAGGGGTCAGCAAGCCCAGGCTTGGGAAGTGTGAAAGAAACTGCATCAGACTCTTCTCAAAATTCTGTGTTCTTCTTAAAGACAGGCCTAAATCACAGCTGCCAGAGGGTACAGAGGAGGGAAGTGTACCCAGTGGTTCAGTTCCTGCTAAGCTTAGTTGACACTGGAAATGGGAGCCTTAACTCTTCCTGACACACATACATTTGGGGCCTGTAGTGAGAGGGTAACTTCTGCCATGGTAAAATTTTCTTCAGGCAAAGCTCCCTGGTTTGCATTTCCACAAATGCTGCCCGTAATGGAACTTGGCGCGAGATGAAAATTGCCTGCGTGCTTACAAAACGAGCGCTTCCGAGGCACATTGACCCTTTTTTCCTTAAAATAACAAACCCAGAGGAAAGTATTTGGGTTTTAGGCCTTTGGTTTTTTTCCAAATAACGAATGGTGCAGATTTGCAGTGCTAACAGTATGTGATTTAGGACTCAAAGCAATGGCATTTTGGAAGTAAACATGTGCAAGATTATCTCTGTGCACTTATTTATCCCATTACTTTGCTATAGAGTTACTTGATTGCTTGCTTTAACTAATTAACTTGTGTTATCATTTAGCCTTATGCTTTCTGTGGTGATACTTTCTCTGTGGTAGTTACTCAAGAGACTCTTTAGACTCTTCTGAAATAAATACTTCATAATCCTGTAAAACATCACTTGTTTAAAGGAAGCTGTTTATGTAAACAATAGGCTAATGCATGAAACTCTTGACATGTTAGCATTGAAACCAACTGTCTCCCGAGTGGTTTTGTTCTTACTCTGAGGAAAGCTGAAGCTCGACATCTGGTCTTCTGTGGGCGAGAGAGCTTTTTACAAGTTACGGGACCACATGTTCAAATGAAGTTAAAAAATATTTCCTACAGAGAAGGTGATAGAAAAAATTACCAAAATAACTTCTTAAAGAAGCTCATGTTTTAGAGAGTAGGCATTCCCTGTCTTTGTGTCTTGTGGGGAATAAGCTGGTCATTTTAGTCTGTGCATTTGGTGTAGAAGATCTTTCTCAAAACATGGGAATTTAGTAAGGACATGTAGTGATAGGATATGAGGTTAAGGTTTTAAACTGAGAGAGGGTGGGTTTAGTTTCCATATTCAGAAGAGATTCTTCCCTGTCAGGGTGGTGAAGTTCTGGCACAGGGTGCCCAGGGAAGCTGTGGCTGCCTCATCCCTCGAAGCATCCATGGCCAGATCAAACAAGGCTTGGAGCAACCTGGTCTAGTCAAAGGTGTGCCTGCCCATGGCAGGGGGGGGAACAAAATGATCTTTAAGGTCCTTTTCAATCCAAACCATTCTGGGATTCTATGGTTCTGTGAAAAAACACTTGTCTGGAAGCTGCTGCAGAGAGGAGCCAGATGAGTGACAGTGATGTGTGAGAACAGGAGTGAGCAAACCCACTGCTGCAGTCAAATGCATTTATTTGTGTCAGCTGTCACCACACATTGCTGTCTATAGGTTTGAGACATAGGAGATCAGATTTATGTGGGTTTTTTGAGGTTTGAACTCTAGTTCTTGAGATTTGTTAATTGTGCAAAGATCTCTGATTCTTTTTGCCCTTACTTGCCAAAGACAAATCTCTCTTCCTAAAAGGTACAAGAAAGTACTCTGTCAAGTTGTAAGCAGACCTGCTTGCTCATTTTATATCTGACTTCAGCTGCTTTTGCATGTTTTACAGGTCAATACCTATAAAACTTTCTTTCCTGGGAGCTTTCCTGTATCCCTTATTCTGACTGCTCCCAAGTAAAATCTTCTGAGACTATAATATATTTCTGTGATGATAGTATGGTCAGAGTTCTAACTGCATCTCAGTCATCCTAAGATGAGTTGCTGTTGGTTTTCTTCTACTTACACCTATGAATTTACAATCCATTTTCATAGAAAAAAACAGTAGCCCTTTTGATGTCGATACTCTTAAAAGCAATTTTCCTCTAACAGTCATTTAGTGACACAGATGCTTTGGCAGGCAGGTTTGGCAGGTTTTGACACAGTACTACAAAAAATCTGCCTAACTCCAAACTCTTGCAGTATGTCTCCATCTACCTTCTCTCTCCTATTAGTTCTGGCTGCACTTGCACACCAGAAGAGGCTTTGTTGGCAACACAGATCCAGGCAGTGCCACTGAGAGAACTGCCTGTGAAGGGAAGAAGGTGAACACACAGATCCAAACAGCTCCCAGTTGCCTTCAGTTATCTCCACTCACGCAGTGCTTTTTTTAACATTACTGATGGGGTATTTTGGCTGTGTCCTGTATAAATAGCCTCTCTCAGTAACCACTTCCTCTGGCAGCTTTGTGAAGCAGTGAATCCTTGCATGCCTGATGTACTGTGGTGCTGCTTTTGCGGGCTGGGCTGGCTGAGCGTGTGGTGCTCAGCAAGGGGAGGATTTTGGCAGCACTTTGGTTTATTTGTAGGTTTCCTGTCAGCCCTCCTGTAGCTGATAAAATGAGTGTGGTTCAAGCCACTGATGTCTTGTATGATAGCCTGTTCCTTTATTGAGATAGTACTTAAATGATACTGAGACTTACTCTTATAGAAATTGGGATGAAGTTTCGAAAAGGGGTGGGGAAGGGATAAGTGTTCAATCTTTTGTGGCAGAGACAAATCATTGTCTTGATGATTATTTCCATTATTTCCAACTGTGACTTCCACCCCCACTTGCACATGCAACTGTCATGTGATAATTTGGTTCTTCTTTATGGTGGAACAGTGTTAGGGCTGACCTGTGTTGGTAAAAGCCTTTCAGTCCAGAAGAGCTGGTTGACAGCACAGGGCGTCTAGGAGAGTGTTGAGTGCCCTGGCAGGGTGGCAGCTGAGGCCCTTGTGCCTTTGTGGGGTTGGGCATCAAGTGGTTTGTCTATCTTTTATATGTCTTTTTTGTATCTTTTATTGTTACTACATAATCTCAAGAAAATATCTAGAGCAGTCACCCTGGTACTTCAGCACAATCAGTCTCTGTGATTAATACTAAGGAAAGAGCAAACAACACGTCAGGAAAAGGTGGTGCAAAGTTCTCCTGCATCTTGGCCGTGCAGAGACAAATCCTGAAAAATCCAAAATCGGGCTGGTGCCCTCCTACACACCCAAGTGCTGGTGAGCACAGGCCAGGGCTGGGGAGCTGGGACTGCTGCGGGGTCTGCCCAGACCCAAGGCAGCACTGCTAATGATGGTGTCCCCCTCCTCACACAGACACGTGGCTGCTGTGTTCACTGCTTTAGCTGTGCTAACAAGGTGTTTCCAGCTGCTGTACCCACAGCAGCAGGGAGGAGGCTGCCACAAAACCTGCCCGAGGAGCTCATTATAGTGGCAGTTCCTTAGCTCCTGCTTGGATATCCTCTAAAAGGGGAAGACTTCTTTCCAGGAAATCTATTTTCCCTTCTTCATTGTGGAGTTTCTTTTGAGCTTTCTGTGAATTCTTCATGCCTATAAACAGAAGTGAAGGCCCTTAAATATAATTGTAAAATGCATTGTTATTTTTTCTAGGGGGAAATTACATGTGTAGAGCAGGAGTTCTGAGTTTGACAAAAGACATGAATGGCTCAAATGTACTAATTGAAAAATTTCTGTTTGCACAGGAACCAAAACAATTTATTGGGTGCATATGTAGCATCTTGTAGAGCCAGCAGCCACCAAATGCAGGAGCCTGGCTGTGCTGTGCAGCATATGTGCCCAGACTGCTGACACCTTCCTACTGTTACTGTGGAAACTACAATTTCCAACACAGCCCTGAAACAGGGGATTTTTATCTGCAAAAGGGGACAAGGTCTGCAGATGAGAAAGAAATACTCCTGTGCAGTATGAAGCCAGCTGGGGCACTAACTGTGCTGGATTTGCATGTTGTGCTTGATGTGGAATTGCATGTTCAAATGGATGTTGATGTGCTTATTGTAATTTTAATGGTAAAAATCCAGGTGGGTGTGTTGTAAATGCACTGAGACATATGGACCTAAGGAGCCCTATCCTGAGGAGTAGAAACTAGGGTATGCAAGGGAAATAAAAAACATCCTTAGAGAGTCAGACATTTCTGAATTATCAGGTATGCAGGAGGAAAAAAGTGCCAGCAGAGAGGCTCATCAGACTCCCTCCCTGCCCCCAACAGACCCAGCCTGAATTAAAAACACATACAGCAATCTTCACTCTGAATAACTTCTGCATGGCTATATAATTTCAAAGAGAAATGCTTTCAGGGTGATGATAGGTTTTGTCTACATCTGTAATGTCTCATTTGTCTTTGGATACCCAACAGCCTTCGCTTTGTTTATTCAGAGCTAAGCAAACATGAAGCTGAATGTACTTTCCAATGATCAATGTAAATCAACGTGAAAAATGGAAATCATTATAAAACATACACACACATATATATTTAGTGAGGTTTGCTAGATTGATTGCTCCTAAACCTAGAGCTTAGCTGCTCTTACGTGCAGAGAATTCACAAAGAGACAGCCATAGCCCAGGGACAGTGAAGTGTGGTCACTGATGGATAAAATAAAATTCATGTCTGTTTGCATTTTAATGGATTTTAATCACATGAGAGTTTGGGGGGAAAAATAGATTTTTTTTTTTTCTTTCTTTTCATCATCGTGTCTGATTGCTTCAGGGCTAACAGAAGTGGTCCCAGGTACTGAGATACCATTTTCAGTTCTTGTGCTCTTGTTAAAAAAGGCTTTTGCAAAGACAAGGGATGTGCACAATCATCATTAGTCACTGAGAGCAGGACAAATAGTACTGGTCTGTAGATGTGGCAAGGAAAGCAGAGCTTGAAGTTTTTGGCAAAGTAGTGAGGGGGAAATGAGCAAGATGCCATGGATGGTTTTTATCACCAGAGATTTACAAAAATAAGCTTGACATCTATCAGGGGTTGGGGGATAGGGTACCATCCAGCTCTAACCATGTGGAAGCAGCACCATCTGTCTCTGGCAAACTAAAACTCTTGAAAAAAGGGAGTTGTTCCTTAGTCTTTCACTCTTTGGTGCTGCCTCTCATCTGTTTGCCATTCCTGCTGTCTGTGACATGATCTTCATACGTATTTTAAACGTTCTTGCTTTGTGCTGCTGGCAGGGACCAGCTCTGCCCAGTTCACCACTCCTTCCTGCCAGCCCTGCTGCTGCCTCATTCCTGCTTTGTCAGCTGCTTGTTTCCTCTGGAACTCTATTCCTCCACTTCCATATTGGGTGAGAATTATCCCTCAACCCCCAGAAATAATTTTTTGTTCAGGAACACCATTGCTTAGGCAGCTAAACCAGGTATTTTGGGCTAATACTGTCACTAAAAAAAAAAAAAGAAGAAAAAAAGGGAAAAAAAAAAAAAAGAGGAGCAGAGTTTGTGTAAAATGCCAAGCTGTTTTATGAAGGGCACAAAATAGAGAAGCTCAAGCTTTTTGCCCCGGATTTTCTTTTGTTATGTCACTAAGTGGGATGTTTGTGTCTGTTTATACTCTGATTTCTTGTGTGTTTTGAAATCTCATTGTACTCAGTGGTGGAAAATTGGCTGCTTAAGTAAAGGCATGTTAAGGACAGCTCTCTACAGTAGCTGGAAGGAAATGCTTCTCAAATGTATTGTCCAAGTTGGTTCTAGTTAATAGTCTCCTGGGTATGTGAACTTTCCTTGGCTTCTCCACCCATCTTCTGGCAGCAAAGAGAATTCTTAGCATTTCAATTTAAAAATAAAATAATTAATAAAAATCTGTGCTGCCCTTCTAAATTATTTCCCAATAGGAGTGAAATGTTCTTCAGTAATAACTCATTAAATCACTTGCGTGGGTTGATTATTCCTCATGGGGAGGGGATCCCCACAAAACAGCAACATAAAGCAAATCTCTTCAAAATGTTATCATTATTGTGTTTCTATAAAAATTCCCCTCTCCCTTTCCCCCTGGTCTGGTTGGGTTTACTCTTATGAGATGCAATTGCTCAGCAGGACTGCTAATTAGATGTTACCGGGCCTGTTTCTGCAAGGTTGTGACCTATAAATTTCTGTTTAGCATTGCTGTAGGACAGACATTTTCTCTCCACTGGTTATTATTTATTCTTGCTGAGTTCATGTGTTCTCCTTCTAGGATTTTGGAGAGGAGCACCTGTGGCTTTACCCTTAGGGTAGAGGGGGGTTTGGATTTGCCCTGGGAGCTTTGTGCTGTCAGTTTGCAAAGCATACAAAAGGGAGGACATTTGGGAACAAGTGCATGTTTGTGCTTAGGCATTAGATGTAAATATAAATTAAAATATAATTTTAAATACAAATTTTTTGGTATAAAAATCTGGCTTGAAAATACAAATCAGCTAAAAAGCAGTGTAATGAAGAGCAAAAGGTTTGGCCTTCACAAGCTTTATATTTTACAAGTTTTGAGGAACAGAGCAGGAATAAGGAGGAAGAAAGTGAGAAGGTGAGAGCTCAAGGGTAGCGAGTGTTTGGGGTGAGGATGTGGCCTTTACTCATCAGAGCCTAAGCTACTGGAAGGAGAAGGAAACATTAAGCAGAGGGAAAACCCAGCTGAAGAATACCTGAAATACTGCACCCTACCTCTAGATCCTTTTAATTAGCCAGCCCATCCTCAAAGGATGCATTAATCATGCTGCTTGGGGTTTGCCAAAAGCGTGGGGAACCTGCTCCACCTGTTCAGGTGGTACCTCAGGAGCCTGGAGCTCAGCATGGCAAAAATGTCCAAACCAAGCTGGCCTGCAGGAAACATCCTTCCCCTGGCACAGGGTTAGCTCAGCACTTGCAATTCTCTGCCTGGCACTGTTACTTCTTCCTGTGTTGCCTCTTTCTTTCACAGCTGGTTTCCCTCAGCACAGAATCCCAAAGTGGTTGGGGTTGGATGGGATCTTAAAGATCCTCCAGTCCCAACCTTCTGCCGTGGGCAAGGACATCTTCCTCCAGACTGGATTGCTCCAAGCCTGGCCCAGCCTGGTTTTTGAAACTTCCACACAGCTTCTCTGGGCAATATCATGCAGAGTAAGCAAGAAGAAAGAAATCACCCACTATATTCTGAAATTTTGGACCAAAAGGAAGCTGCATTTGCCAATCCTGACGCTGTGTGGTAATGAGGAGAGCAAAGCACTCTGAGTCAGGAGGCTCCTGAGCCTTGATGCCAGCCTGCAGCTCAGTGTCCTGCTTTGACCATCTTGGTGGTGACCTCCTTATGCTTAACCAAAGGGGATTTTTCCTCCCCAAGCCAGCTTCCCTCCCTAAACCAGGTCTGAGAGCTGGGTTAAATTACACAGGGAAAGCACCCTCACATAACCTTTAACTGAAGGTTAAAGGGTAGAGCTGATGAAAGAGGTACTACAGGTCATTGCCATACTGCATTAAATGTGGGATTCAGGTTATTTGCCACAAGACATCTCTTTGCATAAATCTAAATATGGCTCAGGATCCCCATTGCACTTCTATAAGATCCAGTCTCCTGCCTCTGAAGTTTTGTGTCGTTATCATTAAATGATGAAAAAAGTCCTATCTTTTGAGCATTAGTGTTGATTTACTGAGATACAGGAAGACTTTTCAGATGTTAATGAGGAAAATGGAATGAGGAGCTTTCTGGTGCTTTTGTTTTTAAGTAGGTCAAATCAACAAATTCGTGTGTAATAACCTGGTGGTTCCAGGTTCTTCTGAAAACATTTTGAAGGTGCCAGAAGGAAGCAGAGTGGATCTGTCTAAATAGCAGGGGGAGTACTACTACAGGCTTCTTGTACGTTATATTTGAATGCCTTGAGGGGGTCCCTTACTAAGTCATTTGTTTTAAGTGGTTAAAATACAAAAGCTAACTTTAGCCTATATGCCCGAATGACCTGGTTAATATGCAAAAACATGCACATTATTGCAGCAGATTTTAGTGTCCTGTGAATTCTCCCTTTGACAAGGGAAATAAAGTCCCCTCTATGAGACATCAGCAGTGCTCACAAGTCCTCTTTTCCCCATAGTCTGTTGTGGCAAGAAAAAAACCCAACCCAAAAGAAGCACCTAACTGCTTGTGTGTCTACCCAGAAAAATTCAAGAAACATTCAGACTGAAAGTAGCTAAAATTTTACATCAGCAACTGGCTGTGCAGTGATGGCAGGGTGAGCAAGTGTTTAAAGCATCATGTGAGATCTTCATGGGGGATTGTTTTATATATTATTCTTTGTTTTTACCTTATTCTTTCTTGTCATGAACACCACCACACACAGGGAGGGTTGGTTTGAGATAACATAGGGTGGGTTTCAGAGGTGGGGAGTTCAGCAATCCTGCTATTGCTCTGGGAAATGAAGTTTATAGGGTGACATCAGTGACAATGAAAATACCTGCTTTCTGGAAATAAAGTCAGAGGTGAAAGCTTCTAAAAGAGACAGCCTGCATGGTGTAGTTCAGGCTGCACTGAAAGGCAGCCTGTTTGGTTTTCAGTCGTTCATCTGGAACTTGTTGTGGGCACTATCTCATCGCCTGCTCTGTTCCTGTGGCTCTTGTCTCTGCAGAAATGCTTCCCTACCTTTGTACTTCCCATACCTCCCTCCTTGACCGGAAAAAGCAGAAGGGTCCTGCTCTTTTGAAAGTGGGCTGTGACAGATGAATGTCATCTGTCACAGATTACATTCTTGGCAAAGGTGGGGGTAAAGCAGTCTGTGAACTTTAGTGCTGGTGCTTTTGCCAAGCTCTGTGAACTGCTTGTGCCACACATCTTTAATTTTGACCCCGAGCACACTGGTACATTTTTGTATGTGTGCACCAAAAATGTGTGCAGGAACTGAGCAGCTTTTGCTTTTAAATTGTTTTGTTGGGTTTTTTCTTTTTTGCACAGCTGTCTTGGGCCAAGGTCCTTTTAAAGTTCGGGAGGTTTTTTCTTTTGTTCTCTTCCTGCACTGCTGCAAAAAAGAAAGAATGAAGAGGGAACAGCCCACTCTGGATGCCTGGTGCTGAAGAGGCTGTGAGATGGAGATTAGGGGTTGGTGAGAGCAAGCACTGCAGAGGACAGAACAAGGTGAAGGGCATAGAGCTGGATAAGAAAAGGACCATGCATAAATTAGGAGGAAAAACTGCAGACTTTTTTTTTCTCCCACGAATAATTAACTTTTCTGCTATTCTCTATTTTAAACGTCTCACGAAAGCCTCTTCTTGCTTTGGGGAGAAGTGTCACTTGAGAACCTTCTCAGAACTTGGCAGCTATGTAATAGGGGCATGTAATCTTTTATAATCCTCTCTACAGGTTTGTAATAACCATTTCTGTTTTGAGATTCCAAAGTGTTTTGTAGGCCAAGTGGGAATTTAACTGTGAGAGTAAAATGTACTTAATATTCAGGAGCAAAGATGAGTGGTCCTGGGCAGGGAATGAGACCTGAATAAGAAGGAAAGGAAACCTGCTTGAGTATTGAAGGAAGGGTCACAGCAATGGCTTCAAGCAACTGCGGGTTATTTGAAATCTTAGTTATCCTGGGAATTAAATTGGTTTTTTACAGGGACAGCAGCTTCTGTTGTGGTGATGTCATAAGATTTAGGAGGCTGCACAATGAGCCACTTGTTTGCGGGCGCGCAGGGAGGCTGGGCTGAGCACAGAGCGCACCTGCGTGTTTTGTAAGGTCCCCACCTTGATCGGGCTGTGATTTCTGGTTCCACTTGTAAAGCCACCAAGTGCACGGTGATTGCCTGATTGGAAGTTGCTGGCACTGATCCATCTGAGAAGGTGCTGATGTCCCCTGACAGGCACATCTTGCACGCTGTGTCCCCTGACCCGGGCTGGGCACAGCCCAGGAGGACGGGGACAGAGAGCAAGGCTCAGGGAGGAGAGGATCAATTACCCTTTGTAAGTTTAACATTTAGCAATCGGCTATGCAGCAAGTAAGAAGCTTAGAGGAGCTCAGTAGTATTCAAGCTAATTGGTAGCTTTAAACTGCTATTAAGAGCTCCCACACCTTTTGCTCAAAGAAGCTGCTCGGTGACAGCAAGCTGGTGCAACTTTCTGCTTTCTAGTCAGAATTACCCTGCCAGGCCAATGTGAGCTTTATCCCTAATTTTTGCCTCTGCCTTTAGCTCCTTAGCTCTCGTTTTTTAGGACTTTGCAAGAAAGCTTGAGACTGTTGGCACACTCAGCATCTGCTCACTAAACTAGTCGTAAGATTTTAAGACTTGCGGTTTCTTTTTTGGAACAGCTCCATAATTTTTCCTTTTGAAAATAAAATCTCAGTGAAACTGCTTACATGGTTGTGGCCTAACTGAATTTGTGCTCTCGAGCTTCTGCAGAGCCCTTGGGTACCGGGGAACACTGAGGCCTTTTAGGAAATGTCAGGGGCTGAGGGTGGCAAATGTGCGAGCCCAGGCCTTGGGAAAGGTTTGGGTTTGGAATTGTGTGTGTTATGGGGAAGCGAGAAGGGAAATCTTGGCTGATCTCTGCCTTAGTCTCAGCCCTGGTGCGAAAACTCCTGAGCTGTGGATAGGCACAGTGGTGACGTTGCAAGAACAGGGCAGATGTATGGACTTGGGCCCAGGGGAAGTTGGCAGAGCTGTCTGGGAGCTCAGCTGCAGGAGTGAGGCTGCTGTACCTTGCTTGCTGCCGGCTGACTCTTGTACAAACAAGTCAGATCTCTCCTAGGGAAGGAATGGAAGGGGTGGGAATGATGTCAGCGAGAGATCCCGTCCTGCTGGGAGATGCCAGGCTTGTTGAACAGTAGCATTCTGTATTTTGTCTCCTGCTGGTTGCAGAGGAGACAGCCCTTGGTTGCTAAGGCATTCACTCATCCGATGGTTTATTCCTCCCCACTTAAAAATTGCTCCTGACATGTTTTCTTAGTGCAGAAAATCCTTAGGAAATTTAAGAATCTGGCTGGCAGCTCGGGTAGTGGACAAAACGTTGATTCTCACTCTTTGAGTTTTAAAGGTTACTCTTTCCTCCTTGGTGTCGAGGTGAGACTGCTGCATGTGAGAAATTCTGAGCAGCAAGGTGACCGACCCTTCTCCCACCCCATCACACATCTCAGCAGAGCTTCCCAGCAGCTGCTGGGGAAAAGCTATGCCTTCAGCTGAGGGCAGAAGAGACACACAGTCCTCATTCAGAGGAAGGGAAAATCCTTCAAACCTCACCTGTAAGCAGTGAACAGCAGATATCTTCAGACTTCCCATCTCTAAATTTTAAGACAGATTCTCCCAGAGCTGACATACTGATGGTAGGGAAATGGAAGCACACACAACAAGCACGAAAATTGCCAGAGTGACATTTCTTTGAGGATATAGGGCATGAAAACTGCACCTGACTGAACAGTTTTTACTTTAATCTCCCTGTGGCTCATGAGATTCTTCACTGGGAGAGTGGAAGACCAGTCTTGAGACTGTGTCTGATCACTGCCACTCAATAAAAGAGCAGTGGAAAGTTAATAGGTTAGATTGGCAGGATTGGCCTGTACTAGAAAAATTAAAGATCTTGTGAAGAACGTGTGTTACAATGCCAAATACGTTGGAAGCTGAGAAAGTCATGGCACTGGTCACGGCTTCTGCCAGCTTCTAAAATACTGTTTTCACCTACTTAAACCTTTTATGACTTTATTCTGTGCAGAATGGATTTTCCAGGTAGTGTTTTGGCTGTAAGCGGTTGGCGTGAGAGCTTCTGAGATCTCTGAAACCTGATGGTTTGACTAAGCCTTTTTTACCTCCTACCCAGGATATTAGATTTCCATCTAAGAATTTGGTTATCATTGCATGCAGCTGCTGGAGGAGAGCAACTGGATTCAGCTGAATTGAGGGCTGCTCGTTGCATGTCTACTGAACTTTGTTGAGTGTGGCTATTATATGTAACGGGAAGAATTCACACCAGATACTGACCTCTGTAATAACATCCTACATGAATGGCATGCCTCTCATCCCAAAGGATCTGCTCACACTTTCTACACTTAAAATGCCACCTGCTGCACCAGGGATCTGTTGCTGACCACGAAAATGTAGGCACCTCTTAGCTGAAATGGAGCTGTGCCACAGAGTGATTTAGAGGGGCAAGTGAGCACTGCTGGATCTCACAGTAGCAATGAGAGGTTTCCTAGAAAGGAAGCCCACATTGTGCCTTGAAACAAAATGGCAAAATTAGTGGTGTTGTTTCTAATGTGTGCTGGTCATATTTCTAAGTGTGTTATGATTCAGAGAAATATTAATCAACCCCGAGAGCATCGTGTTTTCTCTGTAGCATGGGAGTCTCTGCATTGCCATACACAGTATGTGCTGAATTTTCCCAATATTATACCATTAGTCATGAGCATTGTGTTTTCTGTGTTGGGGCAGTGTGGTAGTTGTCTGTACAGAGTTGGAAGAGGAGTGTCCCTGCCTCTTCCAAGTAAATTTGGGCATCCTGATAGCTTTCTCTTTGAACAGTTGTTTTTGATCGCATCTGTCTGCACTGTTCTGGTCTGGGTTGGATCAGAAACCATTGCACATGGCTGGGGCTTGGTTTGAGAAATAAGAAATGCAAACAAAAGCTCTGTATATCATCAGCATGAGAGAAAATAGAAGTTGCCTGGGTTGTGCTTTCCCAAGCAGCCCCTCAGTGGCTGACCTCTCTCATCCTCTGCCCTGTGCAGATGTTGAGAGATTGCCCCTCTTGCAGCTGGGCCAGGATTGCTCCAATGCTTGTGCAGATCTTCACCTTCAACAGCTGTCTGAACTAGGTGCACATCCCCACCCAGCTGTGTGTCACAGAGCCACTGTTGCTGTTTATTTTCACTCCCATTAGTGACTTCTTTTGCAGAAATCCTGCCTTGTTCCAAGATTTGAGGGAATGGAGCATGTTGAGACACTGTGTGTTTCCTTTTCTGCCACATCTTTCCCTTGAATCCCTTCATGAGCTTTGAGATGATGGAAGTTCAGTGGAAGGACTTGTAGTTGTTATTTATCTTTGAAGCTTCCTGTCAGGAGTAAGGCTTGTTTCAGCTTGCTTTATCAAGGTTGGAACTGATGATTATTCAAACTGGACTGTGTGGTCATGCACAGCTGGGTAGGTTGGGGTTCTGACAAGCTCTCAGATGACAGCAGTTACCTAAAGCGCTTTTCTCTCATCCTGTCTCTATGGTAAGTACATAAAACACTATGGAAACATTGACATTGGGCAAGCAGACCTGTTGTCAAAAGGTGTTAGGGCTCCTACTAATCTCTCTTCAGGGGAAAAAAATTCCTCCCAGCATACAAACTTGGCCACCACATTAGTTACTCAGCTGCTTGGCAGCTCCTTGTTGGAAACACTAGGAACAGAATACGGACCCTAATAAAGTGGAGGAAAATTTGGCAAGTACTTCAGTTAGCCCTTGATTTCACCATAGGAATAGTGCAGTTCAGAAAAAGGAGCTCTGAGGCGTGCCAGGGGTGCTCTTGTCATCACTGGGATGGAGGGTTATTTCTGTGTTTTTATTGATGGTAAGTAGAGAGTGCTTTTTGGCAGAGACTGAAGGCATGAATTTGCCTTTAATGTAGTTTTGTTGGCTTGGTTTCTGGTAATTCTGTCCTTTTCACTAGCTCTGAGGAGGGAAGGTGCCGCTTTTCTGGTTGTAGGAGAGCTGTTGGGGACTAAATGACACTGAAGCACCCATTATCTCTTGGAAATAATTTTCTGATTCTGCCCATTGCCTGCTTTTTGGAAAATATTCTCCACTCATGAACATATTTGGAATTTTAAGGAAAATAATTGTTGCATGTTTGCAATGGAAGCTTTCAGACATGTTCCCATCTGATAGGACTGCTCTGCTCCATAAATACTACTAAACTGCCATCAGTTTTCCTGAGATGTCTTACCCTGTCTGTGGGGATTAGCTTGGCACTGGCTGCTGCTGCTTTCCACGTTTCCTCACCCTGCACCACTCAACACTTCTGTTGTTGATACGTGATTATGGAATCACTGCCCCTCTATTTTTCCCCTTCTTTAAAATAAGCCCTGTACTTCAAGAATAATAAGGTACAAGTTGTCATCTGACTGAAAGAAAGGGAGCTTTGTGGATATTTATAACATGGCTAGTGGCATTTCAGAGCCCTGAGGAAAAACAACACAGTTTCCAGTCTTCAGCAATGTCGGATGTGGCAGGAGGCAGTGGCAGGGATGTACCAAGAAGGGGATTTTTCCCAAGCTGTTACTTAACTGATATTAGCATTTGAAGGCACATAAGGCCTGACCTTTAATCCTATGTGTAGACTTGCTGATCTGCTTACTTGAATGCCTCATTGTAGTGCTGCGGAATGAAGGGATTGCATCAGACCTGAGAGAAATCTTCTGTCACCAGAACTTGCCTATTTAGGTGTGTGGCTGCATGAGCCCATCCCACATGTAACATCTGCAAACTCAGAGCTTTCAGGTGCACCTCCCTGATCTCTTCTCTAGCTCCTGTCTGAAGTTGCATTCATCAGTGAGTGATCATTCATCTCCAAAGCTCAAGCCTTGCTGTGTGAGCTGACAGAGAGTAGCCTCACAGTAAAAAACAGCAATCCTGACCTGCACTCTTTCCCAAAAGTTTCAGTGTTCCTCATTACACATGGACTTCTTGCAATTCACTTCTATAGCAATTCAAAGCATGGTGCTTAATTAGTTTTATGGGGCTTTAGTGGAAGAGGTTGGTGGGTTTTATTACATTCACGTGAAAAGTTGGAGCCAAGAATGTAAAATGAAAACCGAAGATGAAGAGTACCGGAAAGCAGAACAGGGTTTGTGAGGCGACCGAGCGTGTATGTGATACTGTGCAAAGTCCCAAAGAGTCTTCTGTCTAAACTGGTAACATACTTCAGAATAAATTTTGAAGTCACAGCTGTTGTGAGAGGCTCCAAAGATATCAGCCGTGCAGGAGGGCGAGCTGAGAAATAATTTAAATAGGTGGGACTGATGCACCAAAGCTGTGCTGGGGTCCTTGGTGCCGTGAGTTTTCTGGGAACGCGCGTTCCGCATCCATGGAGTTTGCGATGTGCTCGCAGTGTCAGCCTGGGGAGAGGACTGGAGTTACGGGCTCCAATGCTCTGGAAAACCAGCTCGCTGAAGAGAGCACGTGGTCAGGCTTGCAGGGGTGCTGGGCTGTGCCCCGACTTGTGTTCAAAAGGACACCAGTGCAAACACAAAATGTTACCACTGTGGTGTTCTCTAGGGGTGACTGACAGCTCCAGACACCGGCATGGCATGTCACTGCCAGCAGCCTGTGGAAAGCTGTTCTGACGTAGCCAACCCACTTGGCAACAGAGCCATGGCTGGCTCACAGTGCCTGATGACTCAGTTAAGTCCTGGAGTTGTTATTGCAGTGGAAGAAGTCGTTCTGTTCTTTAATTCCTTTGTGCAGCCCATGGATCAGTTGGATGGTATCCTGCCAAGGCCTGTAGTTAGAAGAAATTATAACACAAAGATGTTTTGGGGCTGGGCAAGTCGTGACTGTAGATTCTGCGTTGGAGCTGATGGCCCAGGAGGGTTTTCTTTTGCCATCAGAAAGTTTACCAGCAGTTCCAAATGCAGCTTCCTTGGTTACTGCTCAGTGCAGCAGCTGGAGACACTCTCACTGCCAGCCCACCCACATCAGCAGGACAGGGCACGCATGCCTTCATCCTTTTCTCCCCCTGCTGATTTATCACATGCTTTCCTTACCCAGGAGACCAGATCCCCAGAGCTCTCATCTTCCCATTTCTGTTGCAGACTCATACCAGAAGCTCGTGGCTTCATCCTCCTCCTCTACTCTCTGTCAGGTTTGTCATGCTTAGGCAGGGGTAGGGCTCATGTGCTGCTTGGGAAGCCAAGGTCAAAGCAGGAGCAGCAGTGGTTTTATTTTACATCTGGTTTGGTTTTTGGTTGATAAATGTGAGTTGCAGTTATGCCAAAAATCTACCTGGAGGGTTCATGTCTGTAAAATGGACTAATACATAACTTGTGGGAGAGTCTGTTGTGCTCCAGGAGTTTGCACAAATGCACTTTTGCTTCACAGAGCTTATGGTGGTTTCCCTTCATTATCTTTACACTTAAATAGAGTTTTGGGCAATTTTGAGACACACAGCATTCGTTGTCACTCTCACAAACTGAGTTCTATCAGAAGTAACAGTGTGTCACCTGATTCTGCATCTCAGCTTCTTCCCTGAATTATTTTACCTGACATTAAGGGCACAAAGGTGCCCTTTGTTATTCAGAGCAGTAGAAGCCATGCAGCCCTCTCCTTTTTCTTGCTTAAAGGTTGCCTGTTCCAAGCACTTTCCTGAATGATCACAAAAATCCTGATGCAGTATGAGGTTGAACAAAGCACTGAAAGCCATCTTCCAAGTCTGGCTCTAGAAGCTGACACATCCCTTGCAATGCAGAGGCAAAGCTGCAGGAAGAGAGCACGAGGATGCTGCAGTGTTTTTGATGAAGAGGGGACTGCAGGGTCTGCAAGGAGGGCAGTGACTTGGAGGGGTTCCTTAGTCCGGGTTTAACGCTGGCCTTTGAGCTGGCTCTCCCCGGAAGGTGCTGGGTGATTGAGGATTCGCTGGCCTCTAGTGGTGGCGCTGGGGAGAAGCTTGGAGAAGCAGCTGTGTTATCTCTGTGCGTGCTGCTAGGTGTGCTAAAAGGCAGGTAGTGCTACAAACATTCCGGGTTTGAACTCTCACTTTGCTCCTGGGACAGTTAAAGGAGGTCCTGGACTCCTGTGCAGGAAGTCCCTTGATTTTTGGAGTGTCTGTTTTAGACCCTTGAGACATGAGGGATCTACAGTGTCTACATTGAGAATGGATGATTTTTAGATCATTGCAAGCAAATTGTATAGAACTAGAGTGTGAGACAAAAATAAAACTTAGTCTTATAAAGCAATCAGAACTTAATATCAAAACTTTCTAAAGAGATGAATCACAGAATCCTAGAAGGGTTTGGCTTGGAAGGGACCTTGTTAGTAGTGACAGGCACAATGTCATATGCAGCTCAATTGTGAGAAACTAGTGGGAAATTGATTTTAAAATAAATTTTAATAGATCAGGACTGGGAACCAAACAAGATGGGTTATGGTTTGGTTTGTTGTTTTTTGGGGGGGGGGGTTGTTTGGGGTTTTTTTCAAGAATGAGTTTTTGTCACTGTAGTGTCTATGGCCAAATGAAAATGCACAATTTCATCAAGTAGGTTCCCACCAAAAGGTGCTAGTAAGCCCTTCTCAATTAAATGCCCATTCCTTTGAATTTTTCCTTCCCTTCTTCAAGCCTACCTTCCTTGATCCCTGTCTTCCTTCCTATATCTCTCTATCCTTAGTCTCAAATAATCCACTTTATTAAGATTTAGAGTACATTTGGGGCCATACCCCTTTGAACTATGGTTTTGAGAAGGGAGTGGAAGGAAGATTAAGTTTTCATAAGAGCTCTTGGTCTTTTCAATATATTTCAGCCTTTGACAAAGACATTCATATTCATCTCTGGTATTGCCATTTTTGCAAGTCATGCTATAAGTAAATAAATATTCATAGCATATGGGAGCCTCCCAGGATTCCCATTTTGCCTTTTAAAATGCTGAAACAGACCCCACTCAGCACAGAGTGCAGTTTTGGTTCAGATCTCACTGCAGAACTGTGAAAGCAAAGAAGGTGGTTAATGCCACATGCTAACAACATCGTGGTTTTCTGTTCCCAGATGTGAAAGGACCACCCACCCACAGACTGTCCTGTGGCCAGTCCCCCTACACCGAGATGACAACATGGGAGAGGAAATACTGCATCCTGACAGACAGCCAGCTGGTGCTGCTCAACAGGGAGAAGGAGGTGAGAAAAGCTCCCACTGGTGCCTCAGTATCTGCCCTTTGGCTTTATTAGTAAAAGGAGAAGGCAGCTTTCTTCATCTCCCCTTTACTTCACTCATGAACCCTTTGAAACATGTGTGACAGGGAAAAGGGAATTTAAAAAGTAAATCTTTACTGCCAGAGTGATGAGACACTGGAACAGGTTGCCCAGGGAGGTTGTGGATGCCCCATCCTTGTAGGTGTTCAAGGCCAAGCTGGATAAGGCCTTGAGCAGCCTGGTTTAGTGGAAGGTGTCCCTGCCCATAGCAGGGGGTTGGGACTAGGTGATCTTTAAGGTCCCTTCCAACCCCTTCCCATTCTATGAAAAGGGGAGCTAAGCTATCCTGTGTGTGAATGGGCTGGTGCACACAGTTACAATCCAGCTGGCCCAGATGCTGGTGGCATAGAAGAGGTGACAGCAGCCAAAGTGCAAACTCCCTCCTGGAGTTCTGCAGCCTGTGTTTTCTGCCACTGTGTCTTCCTATGTTACTACTTCTTCTAATGGTTGTTAGAGCCCTTACAGGTATGTAAACCTGCCTTTTTCCTCTTTATGTCAGTCCAGGCATAAAGGTAGGGAAAAGTGAAGGCTTTTTATCCATGAGTTTTAGTCTAATACCATAGTTTGCTATATTTGGTGATGACCCCAGTTTTTGTAGTTTTTCTTGATTCTTTTGAAGCTTCTGTATATGGCTGTTACAGCCTGAGAGTGAGACCTGTTTCTGGTGTGGAACAAAATATTAGTGAGCTCTCCTCAGGTTTATTTGCAATGAAATATTGCCTTGCATAGGGAGAGTGGGAGGAAATGGTTTAGAGAAGGACTTGAGTTATTAGAAGGGAACAGCTTTAATGCTGATGCGTGGGAGAGGTGATCAAACGCAGGCAAAATGGAAGGCCCATTTAATGGTATTTGTTTACTATGTAATTCCTTTCCTAGTCTGACAGGATTGACACCTGAGGAATTGAAGTATACACTGAAGAAACTTAAGGAGATGTGAGAATCATTTCTAAAACAGTGCTGTACCAGCATAGCTGGACCAAAAGGATGCATCTCATTAAGAAATGTTATTGAAACGACACTGACTCGTATCACAAATAGTTACCTGAAGGTGGTAATCATGCACTTAGGGGTTCTTATTTCCCCTACCACAGACAGCTGAAAGCATTTTGCTGGGGGTAAGATGAGTCTTTTGACTAGATCCCGAGGAGTAAATGTGGGAAGTCCAGTGTATCACATCATTATATTCTATTTTTAAATACAATCTGATTTTTGCCAAAAGCTGTGGAAATTTAATATAGGCTATAGAGGGCCTGAGGTTTAAGTGTAGCAATAACCCCAAGAAAGCAAGCAGTGGTGTAAATTCTTGCAGTGTGCTTTCAAAGGAATCTTCCTGCACTACCACAGTGAGAAATAGCTTGTTTTGGGAAATGCTGCAGGCAGATGGGCCAAGCAGACATGCCTTTGGTGCAGGTGTGACTCCACATGCTGATAATGGGATTGGTTTCAGAAGCCTGTAGCTGGAGTCAGATTTGCCATTCTGATTTTCAAGTAATTTGTGACTACTGTGAAATGAAAGGAAAAAGGGAACTCCTTGCAGAGCCATGAGTGTTCAGTAGGAAAATTAGAGGTTGATTTAGTCTGGCTTCTGAGTCTGAACACACAGTCCCTTACAGAAACACACGACACATAGAGCTGCCAGTCAGGAGAGAGACACGGGGCTGATACTCTGGATTTACACTTTCTTCTAATTTTTCTGAACTAGGAGTATCCCTTTGCAGCCTTCCTGAGAAAAGGGAGGAGAGGCAACGCAGTTAAATTTTTCTTGGCAAGTCATTCAGAGTTGAAAGAGGCTCCATGAAATATGATCTAGAAACAGGAGTGCACAAAGGCCTAAGGCAGCAGTGGGGTGAGATGCTTGTTAAGAGCATGATGATGGAAACGTCTGTATAAGGGGAATCATAAAAAGATCCTGTGTGGTGGGACCACTGGTGCAGGAAGTCTAAGCAAAGACCAGGTGAACAAAGAAGAGGGAGGTTACTTTAAGAAAAAAGTTAAGATTATGTTCGGAGTAAAATTATTGGAAAGGTGATGCTGGAGGAAGTGTTTTGTTGACTCAAACCAGGCAAGAGGAGCAGGAGAGATTCCTGCTCTGAACATGGTCTCATTACTGATAGAGTGAGTAGGTCAGAATTCCTTTGGGCTGCTGAGGAGGGTCTTAGAAGCAATGTTCAGGACAGAGGAATACCCACCAGTGAGGGAGAGGGTGTGGGGGAAGAAGGAAGAGATGGCAACAGCAGAGTGCCCTTGCAGCCCAGAGGGAGTGATGGATGCCTTGAGAGGCTGCCTGGAACAGAGGCTGGGCAGTGTTATGGAATAAAGTAGGGATTTATTAAAAGGTTTTCACAGGATACACCTTGCGCAGTACAAGAGCCTGGCTGAGGCTACACCCAAGATGGACAACAGGTCATGAGTTTTCACACTTTTATAAGTTTTGGTCCATTTCCATATTGGGGTTAATTGTCCTATTCCAGCTCCAGGTTATGAAGGCCCATCCTCCCAGCCTGCTCTCCTCAATTTGCTGTTGTTTGCACTTTTTTGGGCCTGAAGCTGCAACAGTTTCCTTAGTTCCAGGGCTGGAAAAGCATTGTTTTGTCTAACTAAACTGTGAGGATAACTTGCTAACACTTATATGAAGTTCAGAGTTATATACTAATGCAGAACAGAATCTGGAAAATATGAAAGCTCAAACTGAAGGCATCAGGAGCACTTGCATCATCACAAGGCTGACATAACTTGAAAGGTGTAAGTCTGGAACCTCTCATTTTATTCTCTGTCCATCTGCTTTGTTACTTCATGGAATAAAATCCAAGAAGTTTGGCCCGTGTGAGTCTGGAAGGGAACAGAAATGTGTGTTTATACTGCTTTGTAAAATCCTTCCGCAAGGACTGTGTGTGTCCAAGTTAGAAAGTGAAAAATATATACAAAATGTAAACAGGTACATGGAACAATTCTCCACTGTTTCAATTATAATGCTTTGGTCCATGTTTTTTTCAGTTAGTACTGCTAAAATACAGCATTATGAATTGCAGATTTTTAAGACTAAGGAAACACTACAGAAATAAACAGTGTAGTAGAGAAAACTCATTTCTCATAGCGTCCCACCACTATGGATTTATTGTCAAGGCAGTTTGAATGAAGGATATGCAAGAGAAATTTTGTGCTGTGCAAGAGCAAGAGTAGGTTGAAAATCAGAAGCCTTTTGAAGTGCAACTTGATCCAAAAATATCTGTAATTACTTAGACAAAAATAGTCTGGGAGTATCACCTGGTGTAGTGTAGAAAAACATTAATTACTTGACACCTTGTCAACTTTATAAAATGAGAATAGGTGAGACTGAAGAATGAAAATTATTAATGAAAGGAAGAGTTCAATGCCTAAAAAGTAAGTAGAAAGAAAATTAATCCCTGTAGGAATGTGGGAGACGACTTAGCAAATAAGGAGTCCTGAGTGACAGGAGGTGTGCAATTATTACACAGTGTGATAATATTTAACAGCATTTTCCAAGACAAGGAAAACAGGCCTAGATTGATGCCCATACAAATCAGGTATTTCTTCTACAAGGAAGAGTTTCTCCTGTCTGGAAGGTGTAGATGTTTTCATCTGCTCTGGGAAACCTGTTCCATCAGGTGGGAGGAGCTGTGAGGGCACAGTAGACATGTCTGTAAAATCAGAGCCATTTAAAACAGGGAAAGGGAATGAGTGTTCATGAGGAGTGGTTCCAGACACACAACTCTGTGCACAGCACTTCCACTTGGAGGGATGTGACAAATGGCTGCACCTGGCTTTGGGCTGCTTTTTAGTTGGGCTTTGTCAGCAACTTGGCTGCAGTCCTGCAGAATGTTTTAGTCTTGTGTTCACTTGGAAATGAAGATGAACAGCACTTTTCACTGTGTTAGACTCTTCTTTTTCCCCTCCCTGTGCCCAAACCTCATCTTTCTTCTTGGATTTAGAGGTGGTTTTAATCAAGGGCAAATGATAGCAAAAACCTACATTCACTGTGAGAAGATCTACTGCTCACTGGTGCTGGTAGGTACCTGGGAAGTATTTTCCTACTCTTCCATCTCCTGTGACTGACACCAGTAGTGGTGTGACAGTGGTGATCTCAAGGGAGCAAACACTGCTGCATGGGGCCCTAGGGGAAGCTCTTCCCAGATCTCACTGCCCTCCTCAAAGGACTTGTCATGATGGGGGTCTTACAGCAAACATGTTTCACCTGTAAATAAGAGTTTGTCAAAGCTGAACCCTTACCCAAAGCCATAAGGTAAGATCTGCCTTAATTCCCAAGCAATTTTAATTATTTAATTTCCAAAAGCCCAGAGAAATGTTTGCTGTCAACATTTTTAAAGTGGATTTCCATGTCAAAATTTTAGCTAGCTTCTAACTTTCTGAAGGGAGGTAAAAATTAAAATGAATTATTTAACTTGACATGATTTTGACATGATTCCAAACTTCCTGACTATTAGATGAGAAGAGTCTGCAAATTCTCAAGTTTGTTTTGAACCACTCTTTCCAATCTGGAAAAATCTTATCTGCAATGAAGACATTTTTTTTCTTCTGCTTTTTTAAAAAGAGGCTATCTTAGTTTGCCTTTAAGAGTCATTAAATGCTTGGAAAGCTCTTACTCCTGTTTCTTCTGAAATCCCCTCTTCATCAAACTGCTAGAAATCCCCAATACAGACTTTTTATACTTAAAAAGTATGTTCAGTGGCAGGTGAGCTGGGATGCTGTTCAAGGATTTAGAGTCTGAGCTCTGAACTCATCCTCATTAAATTGTGAAATTTGTCATGGAAACGTGACCTGTGATGAAAATTGTTAAGATTGCTAAAATGATCAGCATCTGGACTGTCCCTATGTACCTTTTTATCACAGAGTTAACTCTGCTCAGATCCCAGTCCTGAGCCAGCAGCTTCAGCATGTCAGCTCAGGGTCAGAGAATTCCCAGGTTGGTGAAGTCTCAACAGGGAAAGAAGAGGATAAAGCTGGATGGGGAAAAAAAAAAATAGCTGAAAGACTGAATCACCATTAGAGTCCTGACTCTGCAAGGCTGTGTCATTCCCTTCAATCCTTTGCTGAGCTGCCTGCTGGAGTGGTGAGGGCTACAGGAGTGTTGGGAAGGTTGCAGATATCTGCCTTGGTCTTCACGTGGTATTTATTTGTGCACTTCCTTGTGTTTTGGTGCCTCCCCATCCATGAATCCATTGTCTGACCACAGAGCACTTTATAGAACTGTTTAAAATGTGCCCAGTCCCAAGAGATGCAGAGCTGCTGACCAAGCTGATTTTACTTGTTCACAAAGCTGTATTTTTTAGAGCAGGCTGGTCTCATGCTAAGCAATAAATACTGGTCCTGCAGTCTTGGAGTTAGTTATTTTTGTGGATATAAGTCGAGACTATGGTTTTGGACAAGTTTTACTGTAAATAACAAAGCATTTTTAAATCAGACTTAAGGATAACTTTTTGAGTTACTTTAGTGGGGAAATCAATGCTGCAGTAGCTGTATTGGTCTAGAGCAAGCAGGTGGTGTAGATGCAATGAGTTCACTGTGAGGTTTAAAGGGTGCTGAAGCAGGTGTGTGGTATAAGTGGTAGTAGCTGATCTGGAAATCTGGCTCGCAGCATCCCACCAAAAAATTCTCTGAAGGAAATCAGGAGAGGCAGAGGATCAGGAGAGTGTTTAGAAGGGAACCATTCTCCATTAAGACTAAATGGAGCCTCTGGATGAGAACTGAAAATTTAATATGTGAATTTGATTGAACAAATGTGGCATAAACTAACAAAATTAGTCTTTGTTTAACTTACCAATGTGCTTTTGCACAAGAGCTTATACAGCTGTAAAAATCAACAGAGAAGACAATAGTCTGATCAGAATAAGCACCAGGAGTTTGGGAAACTTGTTTTGAAAAATGGGCACTGTTTGAAGGAGACAAATAGACCAGGATTGTAATAAATAGCATTTAAAAAATGACCTTAAGAGAATGTTAAGTGCTTAGAAATCAGGAAATGCCAGAACTAGTTTTAAGAGCCATTGTAGTGTGCAGCCTGTTTCTAAAAAATGCAGTGTCTCTGAGATCTTTTACAACCTTCAGTTCAAATGAATGATAGCTTTTGGTTTGCTATTAATACTCATTTTTCAGAGTTGATGGAAGATATGAAAGGATAAGCAGCACAGGAAATAGGCAGGGGCTTTTATTTCTTTAGGTGCCAGCTGTGTGTTATGCAGCTATATGAAATGTCCATGCTACATGTACTGCAGTTGTACTGTTGGAACCAAAGTCCTCCTCAAAAGTACACTGAGATGTTTTGTGCCTCCCTCCAGTCCCTGGGGGCTGAGTCTCCCTCATCCCTGAGGTTTCTCCCAGCTGGTGGAATGTTCAGGGGAGCCCCACGCAGCTACAGGTTCCAGGCTGGCAACAGGCACCAACAGCTGTGGTGACCACCAACAGAAGGCGTGGTGGCCACCGACAGAAGGCGTGGTGGCCAGTACCGAGCAGTACAGCTGCCTGCGTGGCTGCAGGTGGTGCATCCCTCTGGGTTGGAGCGACCACAAATCCAGTGGTTCACCAAAAATGAGCTGTTACTACCTGACCATGCCAGGACCTGCTGGACCATAGCCATGAGCGTGCTGCTCAGTGATCTTCATCTTTGGAGGAGGCTCTCTGCACCCTGGGAGCGCCTGTACGGCATATTTGTCCACCGGGTAGCTGTGGACAAAGCAAGTTTTGTTTTCTCGAAGTTTTGACTGGAGCCATCTGAGCAGCAGCCTCTGCCTGACTTTGCCAGCATGGAAGCAGCCATGGTGTGGCACTGGGGAAGCAGTTTGGAAAGGCAGGAGTGCTTTGTTACTCGGGGGGTCAGAGGCTGCTGGCACCTGCTCATGGCCATCACTGCCGCGCTTTCCCGGGGAGCCTCCAGAATTTTGTGTTAAGGCCACAAATGCCAAACTGTGCCTGAGAGCTATTAGCAGATGAGTAGAAAATGAAGTTCCCTATCAAGGTGGCATATTAACAGCGTGGCCTGGTGCCGAGTTAACAGCTGTTGGCATGGTTTTTCTGCAGGTGCCTACAGAAGGGATCCCGGAGCCGCAGGATGCCTCCCGCGGGCGCTGCCTGCGCCGCACGGTCAGCGTCCCCTCCGAGGGCCAGTTCCCCGAGTACCCGGCAGAGGGGGCCGCCCAACTAGGTAAGAGAGACCTTGGCCACGAGAAATAAAGAAATAAATCAGTTGAGCTGCGAGCTCTCAGAGGGCAGCACCCTGCCAGAGCAGCCTGGCTAGGTGGGTACCACCGCAGGATGTGCAGGGTGCACAGCCCAGGCGTTGTGTGTAAATGCCTCCAGCAAAGCCAAACACCAGGATTTATCCAAATATCAGGGAGATGGTTATGGGATGCTGGAGGAGCATGGCTCATAGGGAGCTTTGTGGCTGTGTTTTTAAACTCACTAGGTAGCCCTGGGATTAAAAGATGAGAGCTGCTGGATGCGGGTCAGCAGGAATGCAGCTCTCGTGGATGGCTCTGAGTGGTTCCCGCTGGTTTGGAACTGTTAGCTGGTTATGTTTTACCTCACCTCTGGAATTTCCTTTGCTTCATATTTTTACAACAAGCACCGAATAACAGGTTTTTCTCTATCTTACCTCATGCCTGTTCAGAGTGCTGTTCCTAGAAGAAGCAGCCATCTGCCTGCTCTTGGCTATAATTATCCATGTTGAAATTTAGGCAAAGCAAAAGAAAAGATAGGTATTAAAAAGGACAGACAAAGGCTCTGTTGCAGTGATTCCCCAAGTCCAGGTTCGGCCCAATTCCCCCTCTTTTCCACCCCACCTGTGGCTGCATAAAGAGCCCCATTCCAGCTCTTCCCAGAAAAGAAGGAAGAGGCAGCAACCACACACAAATGAGCTCTTCTTTATCTTCCCAGCCTATGCAAGAAGCTTTCCTTTGCATAGGCTGGTGAGACTTAGGAGCAGTTCTTCCCTGGTTCAGCTGTGAAAAATGTCACTCCTGGGAGAGTGAGCTATGAGGAATAAACATGCGTCTGTGAATAGTAAAGCAGCCTTGATAGCTGCTATCCAAGGTGAAGACCAGATAAGGTATTTTTCATTTCACAGCCTCAGCTGGTTTGTTTTTTTTTTACTAAGTATTTTATTTTGCAAGTATATTTCACACAAGTAAGGAAAATCTCACCCTTGTAGATAGTTAATTAACACATTGATCTGTATTGCTTATTTATTTGTACTTGTCAATAGCACTGTTTAACTCTTCCTTATTTGAGGAAGGCAGATAAGGTTCTTTTTTTATTTCTTAGATTATGGATTGGAAGTCTGAAAATAAACAGGGCAAAGTTGGGGATTTTGGAGGGAAAACTGCAAAATACTTTGAGATGAGCGACATGAAAAGAGCCCTGACTGGATTTCTTTGTGGAGATTCAAATGAACCTCTAAATGATCATTTTGTTTTGCCATATGAATAAATGTTCATTCTTGTTTGGAACTAAACCTGGTATTAATCATCTTTACATAGTGTTGTAGGCAAAATACTTACTCCAGGTATATGGCTAGTGAAGTGAATAAAGAATTGTATTGCAGCCAGTCTGCACTAGGCAATGAATATTATTTATAGCTTCACAAGCTAGAAAGACCTTTAAAAATCTAAGATTTAAATGCCTTCTTCTTCTATACCATGTGCAAAAATGAGTAGATTTTCTAGACTTCTCTGAGCATCTCAATAGCTGGAAATCCCAGTGTTATGTTTTTAAATGGAACTTTGTAACATTCTTGATTTTTCTTGAAAATCATAGAGAATGGATGACTCTGCTATTTAGTATCTGCCTTGCTGTGCATTTTGCTTCAGTTTTAGATGCAAGTGGCATCTTGTAGTGTGTTATTTAATATATGCCTGACAAGAATATATTAAAAGTACAAGATATCTACATGGTCTTCTCCATGTGGGAGCTACAACTGTAGTGAATACAGATGTCACAGAGTGTGTAGGCAAAGGAGCTGGGCATGCAATGGGAAGGGAAAAATTGAGCAATGCCCTTTCTGTGAGTATGGATGAGAGTGGGGGGAAGGTCATATATAATCTCAGATTGCAGTGCCCTAGGCAGTTCCCTTATTCTCACATCCTGGTTAAAAATGTCTCTTGTCATGATTACAGAATTCCTGCTAATGAAAAATGTGGGTTGATAGCAAGCAGTGGGAATAGCTTTATGTCAAGATGCTGAGCCAGAGGACACATTAGTGAAGGGAACCATTGCACATCTTTATACAGAGAAAGAAGCAGATGGTGGCAGCCAGGACGTATCACAAGCAGTGCAGATAACAACTGTGCTAAAATAGCTTTGGAGTGGACACCAAAAGCTGAAAGGCACAGCAGAGGCAGCTACAGTATCTGGTAGAGAAATTGCTATGCAGAGCTGATAAGAATATCAAGCTTGTCCCAGGGAAGCATGTGGATAACATGGCAACTGCAGGCCTCCCATCTGACAGTGATATCTGAAATTACTCTTTGCAGAAGAGCTCCTTAGGAATGGCTCTAGTGCAGAGGTGAAGGCATAGCAATAGTGTTTGCTCTTTTCCCTAAGTAAGGTTGCCATACCTCTCTTGTGATTTACTGATTAATAGATTTATTTATTAAAAATGAAAAATGAGGTATAAGGTGATGGGGGTCTTTTTCATTTGTAGCAATAAAGTTATAACTTGTATGAGAATCTTTATTGTTAATGGAGCAAATGGAACAGTGTGTGTTCTTCAAGGGCTTTGCATAATCAGCTGTAGCACCCATTCTGCAGATTTCTGTGGCATTCTTTACAGAATTATGCACACATCCGTGTAGCACCATTCCTAGGAAGTGTGTGGGAGAGAAACTACCCACGTTACATCTGACAAATGGAAGCAAGAGATGTGTGATTCCCCAGAGTTCAGCATTAAGTCAAGAGTGCTTCACCCAAGGGCTGCTGAAGTCGTTCTCGCCATCTCTTTCATTTCTCCCCCTTGCTGCAGGGTTGGCTCAGCTGTTTGGGAGGCAGCTGCTGCACCACTGTGGTTACAGTCCCATGTACTAAGATAGACACCAATTTCCACATACTTCAGTACAGCAAGCCATAATTTGTGATGGTTCAGCAGCTGCCAGAGGAGCAGCTGAGCCATCCCTTCTGTGCAGGCAGAAACCACTGTGGTCACCCTCAAACGAGGGCCAGAGGGGCAGACACAGAAAAAAAGCACAAGATAGAAAGTGACTTGCTTAAACACTGAAAACTAATAGGATCATTTAAAAACTGTAACTCCACAGGCACTCAGCATCTGCTGCTAGCTTAGAAGCTTGCCCTCTGCTTACAGGCAGTGGAGAGGTTGTTGCTAATGCTGAGATTCTTAATTCCTGTCTGGAAGATACACTGTACACTAAGTTGTGTCAGCAAGCCATCCGTTAAATATATGCCATAAAATTTCCTTGGTGCATAATCCCTATCATTGTAGTAATACCTCTGTGACTGAACAGGCACACTCTAAATATGTCATTTACTTGCTAGGATTTCATCTTGGCAGCACTTACTCAGAGGATCCTCCATTCAAGAAAGCTAAAAAAGTAGCTGTAATTTCTTCCTGACTGCAGCTTGACAGCTTCTAACCTTCTTTCAAGTGTTATTTGCAATGGGGTAATTCTGTTACAAAGTGTGATGCAGGCCCTGGAGACCAGCATCCAAATGTCACAGGAAGAGGAACTTAAGCTGGCCCGTCTCTGTTTTGCCTCCATTTCTGCTTCAGATCCTGCTCTTTTTCTAACAGGTGTATTTTTTCCTGTGAGGGAGATTACATCCTTTTAAGGGATCGTTGTTTATAGCAGTGTGTTGGAATTAGCCCATTCATACAGTAAAAGCATGATTCAGATTTCCACCATTCATGCTGTTTGACAGGCTAGTAGCAGTTGCCACTTCCTCTCCCAAAATAATTGTCTTCTCTCTTGCTCTGCTTCCTTCTTGCCACCTGCTCACTCTAAATGAGAGTTGTTAAGGAGACTACACAGCTAAAGTTTGGATTCTGGCAGCTTTGTGGCATTAGTAAGAGATTTTTTTTTCTGCCTGCATCATGAGGAATTGAAAGTGAGGGAAGGCTTTGGGGTCTGGTTTTGTTGCTGTTGTTTTTTTAAATTTTCAAGTATTAGGAAGGAGCATCATCAGGGAGAGTTTTTGAGATTTTCTCATGCTTGGAAAGGCTAGTAGTGATGCAAATAAATCTTTTTATATTTGGAGGTGAAATCATCCAAGAAGAAAAAAAATACTGTTTCACTTGTTGAAACAAGTTAACCCTGCTTTTTCTCCGTCTCAATATGCATCTCTTGAAAAAACGTTGCTGAAAGGAGGTCAGAGGTGAAGATGCCCCTTGCAAATTTTAGTTTTGTCCTCACCCTGAGTCACCAGCATTGAGAATGAAGCTCAGATCTGTTTTGATGCCAGGCCTAAATTGCATTGCTACCAGGTGAGCAGTTAGCTGGGCAGAAATCCTGCCTCTGTACTCTTCTAAAAATCCAGAGGGTTTGGAATTGGAGTGAGAAACAGAAGATGAGTTAAGCAGCATCTGGTTTCACTGCTGCATGCTGTGTACCTCTTAGAACAGTTCCTGCAAGTCTCTGCTGAGCCCTCCTGCCTGGGAGGATTGCTCCAATACCCAGCCCGTGCTCTTCCTTCAGGTAAAAACCTGGCAGGAGAGAGCAGACAAGAGCTAAAAAGATTCCTGGGTTGATTTTAATAACTTCTTTTTCTAAGACAAAGTTGTTTACAACTAAAACTATCAAAGCTGAGCTTTCCTTTCTGTATATTCCAGCTGGAATGAGTATTTGTGATGAAAGAAAAAATAGATTTACTCTGTGCTCACCATATAATTAAGATCCTTGTATAGTAACAGCTAAGATAAATACCTGGAAAGGGTTACTACTTTTAGAGGTGGGGAGGGGAAGACAGTTTGGTTCAGAACAAAAAGGATTGTTTGTGACCTGCTCAGTGGAAGAATCTGCAATGCAGATTTTACACTCAGTAGAGTTTTTATACTCAGTAAAGATTTTTATGTTCAGCAAAGATTTATTTAGGAGATCTGCAGGAATTTGATGTAATGGAAGTCCTGTAGCTTCTAAGAAAATTGTGTGCCAACAAGAGGGCTGTCCTTCACCTTCCACCACTCAGCTTGGCCTACAAAGAATATCTGTTAGAAAGTAGGGATGAAAAAATGCACTTCACAGCTCCTTGTATCTCGTCTGTAGGGATTTATGATGTGTCTCGGTGAAGTAATTTTCCCAGTAGCACTGTCTGCTTTTTCACCCTGCTGCCATGTGCAAAATCTACTATCAACTGTTGTGCATGGCAGGGATAAAAAACAGGGCTTGGGTTTAGCCCTCACATTGAGGGGTGTGTTTGGCAGTATCTCTGGCAGAAAGATGGATTCAGATGTGCTGACTTGACATGTTTGCAGCTCTCTGGGCTTGCCCATCCTGGGCTTGCACGAGCCTGTTTGTGTGTGTGTACCTGCAAGAGATTCCCATCCTCCTTTCTGCAGACCCAGGAGAATCAGATGCCTTGCTGCCAGTTCCCTTTATCATGTAATTTAGCAAGCCTCAGTGAGTGGCTGGGGATTTTTCTTTTTCTTTTTGACCTGTGTTTTGTACCACAAAGCTCAATTGCAGTGCCCCCAGCAGCTGCAAGGTGATGCTGGACTGAGGCTGGGACAGGGAGCAGGGTTCTGCACCCTGTGGGATGTGACACCACATGGTGTTTGCACAGGCTGCAGGTGGTCCCATGCATTTTGAGCCCCATGGCTCTGTTCTCTGCTTCCCTTCAGCCCAGACCTGCCAGAATTGTCAGAACCCATGTGTGGGAGCCTTTAGCAAGCTGGGATCTGAAGCCTTTGGCTCATGTAATTACACAAACAAGGCTTTGCTGACAACCACAGCCTTTGCCTGCTTCACTGTCTGGTGCCTTGGGTCACAATCTCTTTGTGCTGTGACTTGGATATGAGTAGTAGGGAGTGTAACTATGCCAAGATCAATTGAAATTCTAAAACTTTTAAGTCTTTAGATGGTATTGTTTACCCATCATGGTCTATCCCAAAATGCAAATGCATACAAACTGTGAGTTGCCTTTTAAAAAACCTCCTGTGAAATCCAGGACATCTTTACAGGCTACAGAGGGAAACATCTACTGTGTGAAAAGTGCCCTGCTATCTTTTGCATCCACAAAAGAGGTTAGGAAACTTTGGGAAAAGCCCTGAAATAATCTGAAATTTGGACAATGTACAGTGCAATTTGCCTGCCTTGGAAGGATGAAGAGTTTAGACAATTCTGCTTGAAATTAAAGCTGACTCCAGGGAGGTTGGATGTAACAAACAGGATGCCTGGATCTCAGTGACATTCCCCTGGGCAATTGGACTTATTTGTATACAGAAAATTGCCAAGCTGCTATCTTTCTTCTTCTATAACGCAAGCGAAGCCAAAGGATTTTGGTTTCTTCTGAATGCTGCTGAAACTTTATTCCCCTGCACATAGATCATCTGTGCTGAAAGCTGAGTTTCATCATGAAGCAAATTTTATCTGTTTAGATCTTAAACCTTTTTAGGGCAAAGATAAAGGGTAAGAACACATAATCTCAGCTTTCTAATATTGACACATAATCCATTAGGGCTTTTTTTTTTTTCCCTTGGAAATGTATATTACATCCCTACCCACTGCTTCCAGAGCACACACAAAAAAATCACTTTCAAGATTTTTGAATTTTATGTTAAGAGCATAAAGAACACTCTGTAAGGAGAGCATGTTGTGCAAGGTAGTAATTTCTCAGAATTGGTGGCTCTTGGGCCATCTAGGGCAGATTTGTTGCCTGTGTTCTAACCAAACCTTGGTTTGTTATGCAGGACCCTGTGATTTTCTTTTGTTTTCTCAAGAAGAGCAATAAAAAAATATTTATGAAATTCTTTAGAGAAATCTACCTTAAATCATACATGAATTCATTGTGGATTGTTCTGTTTTGTAGCTTCTCTTTCCTAGTTGTTTATCTTGTGGCAAAAAGTAATTACACTTCACCCAACCATGTATACTTACCTTTTTCCCATTAGTAACAACTGGCTTAACATTTAATGGAAAATTAGCCTTCCTTCCTACTGCCTGAATTTCCTTGTCTTGTCTAGAGTTAGTTTGAACTGTTGAGCTAAACTTAAATGTACTGATCTGGTTCAGAGTTGGGTATTAGTTTACAGAACTAGCTGTTGATCAGTTTATTGCTTTAGTATAAATTGATTCTCAAAAATGCAAGTATTTATGAGATTGGATTAGGTGCACCTAGTTTGAAATTCAGTGTACAAAGCTGTCTCTGCTGTGCAGGGGTGTTCACATTCCTGTCTCCCTGCTCTCCCACCCTCCTTGGTGCTGCTTCTGTCGCTTGCCAGGGCAATCGATTTGGCTTCACACAGCAAAGTCATGCTCACATCCTTGTTGTGGTGATGGCTTGGCTTTGCATCTGACCTGGGAGATGTTCCAAATTACCCCCAGCAGCAGCCTGGAGTTAGAGGAGCTTGGGTGTAATACAGAGCTGCTCTCTGTGTTGGCTTTGATGGAGCCAGTGCTCTCACAGTAGGAGTGGAGCCACAGCCCAAGCATGTACTGGGCATTTTGTTAACCTGCCACCCTTTGTCAGTGATCCCTCTTTAAAGGCACAAGGGGAGGAAAGAATTAGAACTGTGATTTTTATCTGCAGAATGGACAAAAAAAACGTTTTAGCAGCTCAGCAGAGAGAGATAATTTACTTAAAGGAAAAAATAGTAAAGCCACAGAGGAAAATTGAACTCCTCCAAGAGGAAATTGGGCTGTTGAACTCCACTGGAGTTCATCAGGAACTCTTCCACCAGGCACCTCTGTGCTGCAAGCTAATCCTGGATCCCCAAAAGCAGCCTTGGAGCTGGAGATATACATTCTAGCAGTGATTAGTGCCCATTAAGGTACAATTGGTGTCCAGTTAAATGCTTTTGGCTACAGACTAATAATTCTTGATGCATGTTTGAGGCTGCTTGATCTCGTGCATCACCCAGTGAAGAACTGAAAAGTTTTTCTGCTTAATTTTTCTGTCTCAGTTGAAACTGCAGGTATTTTCTTGACCTTTCAGTGAGCTGGATACAGTTTAGGTGAGGATCTGACCATTGAAAACTCCAGTCATCTCACTTGTTCCTCCTCACCAATGGTCTTTTCCCACTGTTCTGTGGCATGGACAAGCTAAAGCAATAGCATAAAAGTCCTATTATTTGAACAGAAGTCATGTAATATTATCAGGAGTTTCTTATAATTTTTATTCGATGTCACAGTCTTCTGGAAACTACTTTTATCCCTAGACTTTGCAAATTGCATTTTGAATTTCTGAATCTGGGTAGATTTCTAGAATAATTCCAAGTACTTGTATAATCTGCTTTTCCCACCCCTAATTTATTTATTTATTAATTGCCCCATTCACTCTTTCTACCTAAGTCTTCAGCAGATGTCTTTGCTTGAGTCAGAGAATTTCAGAAATCTTTTTTTGAAGTCCATACAGCGAATTGTAGGATTGACAAAAATAGCTACCAGGACTGAACCTTCCTGCATCACTAAAAATGGCTTCTTTTGGAGAAATAGGCAGATTATGACCATATTTCAGAGATGAATCTAAAGCTTTAACCCTTCTGTTAGAACCTGATTTTAAAACAGAGGGTTCCTAAATGATGGAAAAAGAAAAAGCAAAACATGGGAACAGATCCAAATTATGAATAAATAAATAAAA
>VXBC01007010.1:574599-671270 GCA_013399945.1 Ploceus nigricollis | reverse complement strand
TAAAAATTTAAAATAAATATAATAATAATAGTAAAGAAAAAAAGCAAGAAGCCATGATTTGCCCATAAAAGCACAAGAACCCTTTGAAGAGATGTACAGGCTAACTTTCATGTCCCAGTCCTTAATTTTTCCATCTTTTCCCTCGTGCCCTGTGGTGCACATGCACTGTGTGGTGTTGCTCCACCCTCCGGAGAGATGCTTTGCTGTGGTGCTGCGGGTGCTGGTACCGAGCTCTGCGATGGAGAGGGCTGTGTAATTACCCGAGCATTCCTGGCTCTCTGCCTCGCAGGGGCGGGCACAGAGGAGATCATGGGCCCTTCTGAGCTCTTGCTGCTCTTCTACACAGTCTGGCTCCACTGTGATCCCAAGTTTTCCCTACTGCTTCCAGAAATTAGGCATTTCCCAGCAGCAGGTCAAACCAATTTGTCCTTTGGAGGGACTGTATATTATGTTACTCTGCTGTTAGTGACAGATTTTTGAGGGAGAATGCCTTTTTTTGGAGGTTCTCTTCTGTTCCAGCATTACTCTTGGTGCAGGATCCCTGGGTGTAGTTTAGTGATTGGTTTTAGAGGGCAACGGGGCAGTAACAATTTTTTATTATTTATTTTGCAGTCAGTATTGTTTAAGTAACACATTCAGTAAGTTTCTTTCCCAAGGGTTAGGCTATTGTAAAAATGCAGGTGAACCCAGGATGGGAAGAAATGATGATGTCTGACTCCAGTTCAGAAGGCTGAATGATTTCTTTATTATATCTATATTATAATACATTAATATACTATTTAAAGAGGATACTAAAACTACATGTCTACTTTTCTAACTACCATGTCTAACTAACTCCAAACTGGTGACCCTCTCCCTGAGAGGGTCCAGACACAAGTCGACGTGATTAGCCACCAGACTTAAAACAATCTTCACTAGAATCTAATCAAGCAATCACCTGAAGTAAACAATTCTCCAAACACATTCCACCATGGGAAAACAAGGAACAGAAATAGAAATTGTTTTCTCTTTCTTCTCTCTGTGCTCCTCTATGAAAATTTCCTGAGAGAGAGAAGAATGTGCATGCCACATTGGGCTTGTTTTTTCCACAGATTTTCCACCTGAGCCTTGGCAGGAGGCAGGGTGACCAAAGCTGTTTCTTCCAGGGGAAACACTGAGGATGTGGGAAATTGTTACCTGAGACAATGTGCAGAGGCTCGTTTTAAGTAACCCTGCAAGGAAAAAGGTAGTGGAAAAAAAGGGGTGAATCAGAGGTATTGCAATCAAATGGCAAAATTAGGGAAAATTGGGAAAAATTTGAAGAAAATTAAAAATAAACAGAACAGAAAAAGGCAGCCCCTCAGTTCTTGGTGAGCAATTTTAGCTTGTTTAGCAACAGGCTGAGCAACTTCACATTCTTCCTGTGTCTCTGTGTGTGTGTGCTCTGTGCCCCTGCTGGCAGGTGGGACCTGCTGGAGGGCAGACTTTAAAAATGGGCTTTTAAACATGACCCGCTCTTTTGTCGGGGCGTCACAACGTGTAAAGAGGACAGTATGGTGGCAGCAGCAACCAAACTGTGTGGGGTTTGGCTTTTGTGCCTTAAAGAGCTGTAAATAAATAAAAATGCTGTGCCTGGAAGTTCAGCTCTCGGCACTTCTAAAATTAAAAAAAAAAAAGAACTGAGCTTAGGAAAAGGTAATTGATGTCAGACTTCACCATTTCACTCCCAAAGCCAGAGATCTTTGAATGTAAAGACAAAAATAAAAGGCAGTGCAGAAAACAAAGAGCGGGGAGGGAAGTTCATTGTTTGTTTAAGTGACTCTTGGGGCTTTTTTGGTGTTGTGTATTTCCTAAGCTGTAGAAGCATTTGAAGTGGGGAAACATCTTCAAAGTGCAGTTTTTCAAACAGATCCAGATATATTTCCTGGTCCAGCTCATGAGATGTTTTCATGTAAACTGGCTTCTTGCACTCTGGACAGCGTCTGCGGTGATATCACCCTCTTAAGTTTCCCTGTAGCTGATTTTAGCCTCGGAGTCAGCTGCTTGAAATCCCTGAGTTTTCTCAGCATCAGGCGGGTTTTCACAGGAGCGTCTCCTCCTGCCCACACCCCTTCCACCCCACCCCGAGTGCTTGCGCTGCCTCTCGGCTCCCCCGCGCTCCCTTGGGACGGGAAAGATGGAGTGTGTGCCCGTGCTGGCTGCATCGTGTCGCCGTTTTTGGGGAGCATCCGTGGCGCTGGGAGGGCAGGCGGCTCTCGGGGGGCGGCTCTCGCCCAGCCCGAGGCAGGGAGCTGCGTAGGGAGTGTGGCGCTGGACGGCTCCGGCTCCGGCTGCTCTGCATTCCTGCCCGGCCGGGGAGAGGAGAGCAGAGCGCGGAGGATCCTGGCAGGACCATGGTGGAGCTGACAGGATTCCCACAGAATGCAGTGCACAGGTGAGACAGATCCCTCCGGGTTGCTGCGGTGATTCCTGCGCTGATTCCAGCGGGGCGGGGTTGGCTGGGAGGCACAGAGGTGTTCTGCTGGAGATTTAAAATTACTTGGCTCAAAGCGACTAGAAACTTGCCGGGGTTTTGTCCGTGTTGCATGTGTGTACCGACTCTTTTATTCGTTGTTTCAGCTTTATGCAAAGGTCTTTAAAGAGATGTTTACTTTGGTACTTTTCTGCTCACTGATACGGAAATTAAGTGTTAGTATTAGAACAACATGTAGATGCAAAGATGAAGAACAGGTTTTTGTGAACAGCTTTCAGAGTTAAAAATCTATTTTATTGCCACTAAAATCATGAGGTTTATTTTTCTCCCTCTCACTGAAAGCCCTTACCTCAGTCAGTACATTTTTAAATGACATTGGATTTCTAGATAAGGCCAGACATCATCATTCAAGGGCACCCTGTGGGAACATTTGTCAGTGTTTACTTGTGGCTGGCATTATGTGATGTTTCCAGCATAGGAAGGATGTTGCCAACCTTGCTTCCTGTCCTCCAGAAAGTGATGGTAAATCAAAGCAGATCAGGGAATCCTACAGGTTGCACATAAAAACCAAGAAGATTTTGTTTCCTTTCAATATAAAGGACACTGCCTTAGCAATGCCACTTGCTTTTCCAGCAGCTTTTGTCCTGAAATGTATTAAGTGATAGCAAGCTAGAATGCATTTAAGTTTCCTGCCTTTTGATATGGTTGAACAGTTCCCAGTAGGTACAAAACCAATAAATGTTGTCTAAGGAACTGGGGAATGGAATCTCCTGAGTCAAATGTTTTCTAGCTTGGAAATCTCCTTTAATAGGTGCTGATTACAACGTCCTCCTTAGTCATTTTCCTCCTCATCCATAGACAGGGTGAATACTAATTTACTAACTTGGAGAGACTGTTTTTGTTAGCCTGAACCAATGGGCTTGTTCTGCAGCTGCTTTTGAATTACATGATCAGAAAATGAAAACCTTCTGCCTCAGCTTTTTTTCGGATAAACACACGTTTCTTTGAAACACAAGCAAACTTTTGGCAAACTGCTCAGAAAAGTTCAAGGCACCACAATGCCTATTCCTTCCAAATTTAATTTAGGTGATTTTTGGGGTAGTTACTACAAGGTTGCCTTTAGAATTTCCTGTCTCTTTTTGGGGCTCTTTCATATGATTAACATGTTAATAGGGTAGAGAATTAAGGAGTACAATACCGGGGAGTTGTGGAAGGCAGATGTGAGCAGCAACTTACATTCCTGCAAATTCCTCATGTTGTTGCCCAGCTTTATCTGATACTCTGTGGGTACTCTCCACTTTCTCTCTTTAAAATCTCCAGGGAGGGGAAAAAAAGTGTAATTGCAATGAATACTTGAGGTGACTTGTGTCAGAAAGATCTGTCATGGCTCTTTAAAGCTCATGGGAACAAATCAGCTTCGTTTGTGCATGAGCAGGAGGAAGGGACGTTCTGCTACACCGAGCCTTAACCTTGCCATTTTCTGGTATCTGGGAGTCAGTGTAACGTGTAATATTGGAAGTCAAAGAATTTGGGGATGCAGCAAATCACAGGGTGTGGATGGTATTTCTAAATGGCTCGTTGGCATCAAGAGACAGATTCATTTTCCAACCTGTCGAGGTATGTACCTTGTCCAAGCTTTAATTCTCCACAAAGGGAGGGCTTCCTTTTATCTAGATTTCTTGGCTAATTGGCATCAGACAGCACAAATGTTTTTTAGGAGGGCTTATAATGGTGGGATTTGAAATTGGGCCAGTGGCAGAAGGGAGACCTAATGATCCCCTTCCATTTAATTTTCTTCAGCTCTGGGTGACTGCTTCTGTTAAGGGAGAGGGAAATCTGCATAGGAAGTCAGCAAGCAAATGATGCAACTACAGGCAGAGCTTATGGTTTCAGCACTATCACCTCCACATGTGAAGTTGTCTACAGGCTAGGAGTATGTATGTTATGGATTTAATGGGAAATGATGGTGAAATTGTCGTGGTACACATGACTGCAAAAATTGGGTTACAGAGTAATGGCTGCTTCTCTGAGCAGGTGATGGCAGCTACAAATGGCTGTGGTGAGTCTGCTTGGAACCGTAGAATCATTAAGGTTGGAAATTATCTCCAAGATCATCAGCTCCAACCGTTACCCTGGCACCTCCGAGGCCACCACTAAACAATGTCCCTAAAAGCCACATGCATACATTTTTTTAACACTTCCAGGTGACTCCACCACTTCCCTGGGCAGCCTGTTCCAGTGCTTGACCACTGTTTCAGTGAAGAAATTGTTCCTGATGCATTCTTGCCTGGCAGAACAGTGCTGATCCTTGGGCTGTGGGTCTGCTGTGGTAATATGTGATATTGCATTTTTCTTCTCCTGCACCTGCAGTGTGCTGAGCAGGGACTTTAGGAGGGCAATGTTGTGATGTGAACACCTGCCAGAGAAGTGAAACAGCTCTGCCAACGTGTTTCCTTAGAGTCGAATCTCTGGGCAACCTTCAAAAGTGGCACCAACCCACAAGCATTGAAAAATCAGCATCTGGCTTAAAAAGAGGGGATTGAAACTATTTTTTTCTATTTATTTATCCATTTTCCAAATTGTTTTGATTCGTTTTGGAGTAGGCTTCAGTCAGATTTCCAAGCTCAGTCTCACTGAAACTGTTACAGACAGATCCTTTTTCTAGAATAGATGTTGTAATTGTCTCCACATCTGTTTGGTTCCAGGGGTAATGGCTACAGAAAAATGCCAACTATACAAAATAAAGCATAATTCTAATGCCAGCTTTCACAGCATTCATGCTCTAAAGCCCTGGCCTAGTATGTCCCAAGATGACTCCAAAGTGTCAGCTGTATGTTCTCCAGGGAAACTCCCAGCAGAGTGTCCAGGAGGAAGCTCTAAGATATTGCATCAGTCAGAAGCTAAGGTCATGTCCACAAGATGGAGGACTTGGTATGTCCCTGTAAAAATTCCTTAAACTGTGCAGTCTCTTCCCTTGCCGTGCTTCCTTGCTTCACCACCAAATCTGGTCCCTAATTTGGGAACAGATTAAAAAACCCCTCCATATGCTGCATTTCTTGCACCAATCTCTAGTGTTTGGCAGGGCCTTGAGCTTTGGCAGTTGCTGTGTTTTGGTGCTTATGCAGAGATTAACACCTATAAACACAGGTGGAACTGAGTGGTGAGAGGGAGGGAGACCACATGATTCATGGGCAGGGGTAGGGAGTCATGTTGCTGGTCACAGCCACTTGTTCTCTGGAATGCTGCTGCTTTTCTGCTGCCTACCTGGTAAGTGCCAGCCACGTCCTTTTGTGCCACTGCACACTGAGAGCTTTTTGGTGGTGGTTTTCTGTCTCCTTATGTGGTGTTAGAAGTGCTGGTTACTTTTTTTTTTAGTCTGTGCCAGTCATGGAGAGTTCAGCTCCCACCTGATGGTGTTGGAAAAGCTGTGGTTTCTTGATGCATAAAGGGAGCAAGCAGTGACCTCAGGGTGGAGTAAAACTCCCTGCTGGCACGGCATCCTCAACCCTGCTCTGCAGGAATCACTGGTATTTAGGTTGTGCTGAAAGCAACAAGTTGAACTCGTTGTGGGAGTGCTGTTACCTGGAGCCAAATGTTGTAGGAAGAGGGTAAATAATGCTTAAGTTGATGGGGCAGTTCCTGTGTGATCTGGCCAGAAGCTTAAGTGTCATGGTCAGTAGATCATCACATTGGTCATGGTGAATGGCATCCCACAACACTTGGAAGCCATCCATGTGGGTGTCAGGCATTCTGATGGAACTAGAATGTTGCAGACTGAATGATACTTATTTCTCTCTCATATTTAGTTCTCTGTCATGTGAACTGTTTTTCTCAAAATTCTAGTTCTCTGTTATCTATGTGATGATGTGGAGTCATAGGACCAAAAGACCCCAAACCAACTACCACCCAAACTCCAGCCCTCACTAACTTGTTCTTTCATTTGTTTGCTTGTTGGAGATGTCATCCAAATAAGTCCAAATAAGAAAAATCTATCCTGGGTGTTTCCCAGCTCTGGTTGAGCCTGTATGCCCAAGGAAAAACAGTAGGTCAGGAAATAATAGTAGAGACCAACATGAATGGTGGAAGCATGCCAACAAAACTGCCTTAATCAATTCTTTTCACAAAATACAGCACTTGTGAAGACATGAATTGTGCAAACTATGTGGCCTGCAAGGTGAGCAAGAAAAACTCCTGGGAAAAATGTCATCTTGTGAATGGCAGCATCAGAAATGAAGTACCCTTTACATTCTGCTCGTTAAATATATAGCTGGGTGTATTCATACTTTAATACAAGATGTCTGTTGACATGAGGCATATGGTTCACAGTCTGGAAAGGCACTCCAGAGTGGATGGCTCTGTAAATAACTTCTTGGCCCTAATTTGGAACTAAATTAGCTTAATATTTTTGGAGTGGTCATTAATAGGTACTTACAAACTTGCCGTCCTGCTAGAAGTGTAACTTAGCTGAATCCCTTGGCTATTCTGAGGATACCAAGGAAGTTGGATTGAGTACAAAAATGTAATTAAGTTGGTGTGGAAGTGGGAAAAAATACCCCATGGTTGTTCATCAGTGAAGTTCTGAAAATCCAACACTTCTGCCCAGCTGAATTACCTGTATTATTATATACTACAGAACTTCAAGGTTTGTTGTTTTTCTCACCTTCATTTTGAGCCTTTCTGTCCCTATTTTTATTTCCAGGCTGTCAGCAGGCACAGCTTTCACTGCCCCTGGGTTCCTCTGTGCTCCAGAAATTGTTATTTAGGAAATTCTTCTTTTCTGCCCCCCTCCTGAGTAACCACTGGTTAAGCTCTCTAATCTCAGCTGGGCTGGGAAGGCTGGTGGTGCTCACTCTGGAAGTGAGGAGAACAATTACCCAGCTAAGTGAAAATATTACATCAATGTGCAGAGGTTGTCATCTGCAGCTGGGTAAGAGCTGTTGAGAGTAAGTGTAGAGATCAGTGACTGTGCTAAAATCACTTCATTAAGCAATCTGAAAGGATAAAACACTAGACTATAATGTGCATGTGTGGGCTGGCACTTCATCAGCAGGGTTTCGCTTTCCACAATAAATGAACTGGCTTGAAGAGACACTTGAGTGTCCATCCATTTTTTTTTTTTCTGATTAAAAAGGGCTTTCTGTGTTCTTTGCCGTGCTCCAGTGGGGCTGTCCACATCTCCTCATTTCTGACATAAATCTGCTATTGATTTACACTGCAGCAGAATTACTCTGCTCGTAGCCTGTTCATAGGATCCTGTCACAGCACTACACACTGCTTTCTCTTAGGTCACTTAAGCCAAAAAAGTTACCCATGTTCCAAAATAACTGTGAATACTCCCATCATGATTTCCTAATACAGATTGAGTTACTCAGCCTTGTCCACTGGGATCCTCTTGAACTAG
This sequence comes from Ploceus nigricollis, assembly GCA_013399945.1. Classification (NCBI taxonomy): domain Eukaryota; kingdom Metazoa; phylum Chordata; class Aves; order Passeriformes; family Ploceidae; genus Ploceus; species Ploceus nigricollis. The sequence continues at coordinate 663,417 of VXBC01007010.1, read as the reverse complement.
ATCACAGCTTGGTTAGGAGGCTGTTATATTGTAATGCTGCTCCTCAAAACAAAATTACTTTCATTATAGATAGGCATTTAAAATGATTTAATGAAGGAGACAGAGCCTTGTGCATATAGAATTTTCATTTTCAGGTGTTGGGGAAACTTATTTTCAAGCCAGCTGCTTGTTCCATGCTGTGGCATTGAAAATAGGATTGGAAAGTTAGTACTGCTTTGCATTTTTCAGGGGCAAAGTGCCTCAGATAACTCCTGTTATTTCCTAATGGGCAGGTATGAAGGTGAGTAGTTTTGCCTGACACATGACATTGTTCCAGGGGTTGGAGAAACAAACATTCATTGTTTCTTATTGCCTCCTAAATTATCTGTAAGACATTTTATTAAGAATGACTTGGGTGTACAGTATCTAATGTATATTGCTGTGAGGACATCATCTACTGACTAAAGCAATATCCATCAGTCAGTCTGTCAGCACCTGTCCCTAGTGCATGTAAGACCCATTTTTCCTCCCCTTGAAAATGCCTCATGCAGAGAACATTAATACATTATGATTTATAATACCACACTAGGTGCTTACAAAGCATCTGCATCACAAGGCATCTTTGCTCTATTATTTGCATGTATAATGAATTTTCATTTACTAAAAATTCCTGTAGAAAACTCTGAGACTCATGCTTCTGGGTAGTTTCACTGATCAAGAAAGCTAATTTTTAAATTCACAGGATGGCAAAGCTGCTTAGCTTGACAGGTTTCAGACTCATAACTTCAGGAGAGTGACATTTGTGAAAACTGCAGAGTTCAGTCAGTGGCTGTAATGCAGGAATTACCAGGGAGGGATGTATACAAGTTTTAAATTACTGGTTTTTGTAAGATGCTCCAAAGCAGAAGGGTTTGGTTTAATTTCCACGCTTGAGAACTCTTCTGCTTTTAGAACTCAGGGGTGAGGGAGATAAACCCAAACACTTTGAACAGGTTTTCTCATGTTCTCACCTGCTATTCTGTACAGCTACTGGTGCTAACTTTGGAATTAGCAGTCTCTCAATACAGATATTAGCTGCTTCTTGTCCCTGCTTTTTGATTGGTTTTTTTGGTTTGTTTTTTTAATTATTATTACAACTTTGCTGACCCTTCCCACCTCTCTCTATTTTCATATTTTCCATACTTCTACTCAGGTCAACAGAGCCATTTGTATCTGGATTTGCATTGGTTCAACAAACTCCCAGTGTAGGTAGGTCCCACAGCATGAAAATAAGTTAGTCATGTTTTGAATAGTCTTCTCATGCTGATTTGCATTTTATCTTACAATCTGGCTGTCCTGGAAAACTTGGACAAGACTTTTTTATGGTTTTTGAAAAGCTTTAGAGCACAAGACCTCCCTTAAGACAAATTTAAGAAGCTATTCACAATATAACTTCTGCTGTGAGCAGCACTACATCCCTCCTGCAGCTGTGGAGCTGTGTCTCTGGCTTTCTTGCACAGCAAAGGTTTAAAAATCAAAATCAATGCTCCAGAGGAGTCTGAAGATATATTTGAAGGGATTGTTTGAAACTAAGTATTCAAAGGATGTAAGCAGAGAGGACATTTCTGATACCAGTGTTTGATAATGGTCTGTCAAAGCATACAAACGTCAGCCAGAGCCCCGTGGTTGGGAGATGAGGTTTGATAAATTCAGTCTTGGAACTAAGGAGCAATTTGCTAAGCAGAGTGGAGTTAACCATTGGAACAAGCTTACAGGGATCAGACAGGCTCTTTGTGTCTTTGTGAGGGTGGTGACAACTGGATGTCCCTTTTTCTGGAAGACAGGTCTTTGTTCAGAAATAATTCAGTGAATGGATTAAGTCACTGGGGGTATTCTAAAGGTGTTTCAAGTCAGGTTAGATGGATCTGGTGTCTCTTCTACATCTTTTTTATCACTTCAAATTTCCAGGACTTCTAGGGGGACTGTGTTCATTACTTACTTCTTACAAGGACTTTTTAATTCTTGCTTTTGTTCTGATGTCTATCTCCACCTCCTGACAGTCCCTTGCAGGCAGGTGACTTGCATGTTAGTGTGACCTGTTAAACCACACAAAATGAAGATAAATAATAGGGATGTATTTATGCAGGGTTTTCCCCTCTGTGGGTTTCCCCAGGAATGTTCATTCACAGGAGAAATCTGCTTATCAAAAACTTCACTGTCCTTTCAGTTCCTAGTTGCATCCTCCTGGCTGAAGTCTTTGCCAGCTCTAGCTCCATTTTTAACAAAGTTTTTTTTATCTTCCCATATTTTAAAATACTCCAATAAGTCAGTTTTGTATTTGATATGCAATATACTTCCCCTGCTATCATGAACACTTTAAAATATTGGAAGGGATTAATAAAGCTAAATTATTACACAAGATGAGGCAGCCAGGGAGGAAAACAGGATTTGTAGGTGATTTGTACTCCTAGAAAGGATACAAAATTGGTAAGTGTTCATGGGAAATCAATACTCATAATACTCTGTTTTCTCTAGAACCTTTTATTTATAGAGATGATAGTTGATATTGCAAGTTTTTAATGGAAAGACACCCAGGTGATTGTGAGTACAGTTTTTGATTAGGAAACTAAAAGAAAGGAGCTGAAATTTTCATTTCATATTGACTAACCAGATAGACCAAAATAACTCTCTAATCCTTTCTCTCAAAGTTCTTTAATTCAATTCTTATTGCAAGTAGATTTACATCATCAGTTTGCACAGTCTTAAAGAAAAGGTTTTACTTGTGGAAGTTGGACAAAATGTGATCCTCCCACACACAGAGGGAAATTTGTTGGAACAATTAATTTAACAAAAAAAAATCAGCTCTTTTTGCATAGATGGGAAATCTATCTATCACAGGATTTTATATGATGTAGGGAATGTTTCTGGGTTTTCATCCCAGATATGGGATACAGATGCACTTGTTCAGTGGGAACAGGAGGACAGCTCTGCTCTGTCTGGCTCGCTCCTGAACCGCCTAGCCCATGTTCCCTCATTAACTGGGAATTCTGTACAGCATCTGCCCAGCTTGGCAGGTGTTTTATGAAAATATCTGTCCTGCACAAACAATACTTGCTACAGTTTGTCTTAGTAATTGGAATTTTCCTCCCTGCTGGGACTTGATAGCTCTTTTTTTTTTTTTTTAATTCATTTGTTGGTTGGTATCTAATTTTTTGCTTTGCTGATCTAATGGCTTTTTGGTGTAGCTTGGATTTTAGTCAGTGGTCAGCAAATATCCTTGTTTGTAATAGGGACTGGCAAGTGTATAAATTATTTAAAATAAAGACAGGTTCAGAAACTGGTGAGCAAAAGGCGGCTGTCTCTTTAAAGAGTGCAGTTTGATCAGAGCATCAGCCCCATCCCCTGAGGACAAAGGCAATTTTGATTTGTGGGGCCCAGGAGTCCCTCACTTACCAGGATTCGTCACTGCTCGTGCATGTGTAAACCTGTAAAACGCTCATTTGTGTAGAGTAAATCTTACGCTGTAAATCCCGTACGATTAAATGTGACCCTTCATAAAGTCACGGCGACGAGGCTTCACTGCAGAGCAAGCTCGCTGTCCAGGCAGGGCAGAATTATTTCCCATTTAGCTTGGTTTTTGGTTTGTTTTTTTTTTAGATAAATAACCACCCATCAGTGCTGATGGCTTCTTTGAACCCCCAAGATTGCTGCTGTGTCCTTACCTCTCTCTGCTTTGCCCGTGGCAGTGGGGGCTGAATCCAGCAGGGCTGTGGTTGTGCTCGGTGCTGAGGAAGAGGAGGAATTCCCCCTGTCCTGCTGCTCGGTGCTGAGGAAGAGGAGCAGTTCCCTGTCTCTGCTGCTGTTGGCAGCCAGCAGCAGATTCCATTATTGCCGATCAATGCCGCCGCCATGCAGGAGGAGGGGAGAGGGAGGGGTGGGAGCTTCCTATTCACAGATTGATCAACCTGCCATTGCATGAACAAATTCATTGCAAAGAAGGCTGGGATGCTGGGATAATAGCTGGAGCAGGAAAGGGCTTGTAAACAGGGGAATGCAGGCTCGTTAGTGGGGAGGGGATTTAAATTGCCTCTGAGCTTGCTGGGTTTTTTTTTTCCTAGCGTAAAGCACAATACCTGAGCCTTCAAACAAAGCCAACACTGTGAGGAGTGGTAGGGCTATATTGCACTTAGCTGATGAGCTATTTTGCTGACTTATTTGAGCTTCTTCAGCACTGATGTGTTTCTACTTTTTACTTAAGTTGATTCTATCATAACCTGCTGCCTCTTCTGGATTTTGAGACCTCAGTGTCCCTTGCTTCCCTTTTTTGCCTTCTTTCTGTTCCTGCTTGGACTGAAACCTGACACAAAGGGACAAGTACAAATCCCAGTTACTGCTCCCACCCATGCCTGCCGTGTCAGAGGTAGGGTTGAGAGAACAGGGCAAGATCACGCTCTCATGTTTGCCAGTGTAGACAGTAACTGGAGTACTGGAATCCCAAGACCATCAGCTCCTCCCCATCCTTCCTGTCCTGCTTCGTTCACTTACTGTGTTCTGTATGGAAAAGTTTTCTGGCTGGAGAATAAGTCTGCTTTCTCCGGGGCATGTGGCCGAATGGCTGGATAGCAGCACGGAAGATGAGAAAAACCTTCTCTCGTTCCTTGGTACGGTAGGGTACAAACTGTATTTTTGGGGTTTTAACACTTTACCGGGAAACATTTACGACTTTGGTGCTTGATTTCTTCAGTCTTTCAGTTACCTGACCTTATTTCTTTGAAAAGCTTTTAAGTGGTGTGCGGTTTTAATTACACTTGGTTACAGCCTGTTTGAAATAGTTACAAACACACTGGGCAAGGGTTACCTTGTAAATGGGCATGTGCCCTGCAGCGAATGAATTGAACTGGACTAAACAATGTTGCTTACTGCACTGGTTTTCTTCTCCGTGCCTTTTGACAAGCTGATCACTGGGTTCAGTCCACTTCCTCTCATTTCTGTCAGCTTGCCTGACTTCTGAACTGTGTGATGGTAGCAAGATAAATCAGGGGAGACTGCTCGAAGTTTTTCTTCTTAAGAGAAATGTGCAGATGCATTTAGAATAAAAATTCCCAAGTGGTGTCTTAACTCTGGGACCACGTTTAGGGTTTACTGACACCTCTTGGATGTCTGCAGTACACTGGGTCTTTTCCTGTGTCCATAACAATAATTCCTACTGCTCAGGGACAGAATCCTGCCACAGTGAGCAAGAAGTGCTGAGGCTCAGAGCAGCTTTCCGGGCCGTGGAGGGGAACAGGCAGGAGCTGTTGAGCTTTGGTGTGTTCAAGAGCCAGTGAGGCTGTCCCAAAGGATTGCTTTTTAGAGAATGCCTCTATTCACAGCCCTTTTACAGGCAGTAAAAAGATTGGTTTGGAAAGCTGTGGCTCAAGGCTGTTGTTTAATAACGAGGACAATAAATATTGATATCATACTAATGTGTGTTTAAGTCATAAGCCTCTAAACAAATTAGGCTGCAGGAAGAAGTTACCATGCGTCAGCTGATCGGCGTTAATTGTCTGTGTGCAATCTCTGCAGCAAACACAAGGTAATTTGAATTAGCAGGGGCAGTCCAAGATCATTAGGAACTAACGAGGACATCAGCATCTCCAGGTCATGGGCAGCAGCTCCTTGTCTCTGCTTTGTGTTGGCACTGTTGTCCAGACAATTTGTTTGGCTGTGTGTGGGGTCAACCATTAAGGGAGGTTTTAGAGGTTGCTGCATGAGGAGGTCAAAAAGGAGCAGCTATCCCAAATTTTGTACAGCCAGGCAGAGGATATGTTGAGCAGTTTAGGGACGTGCGTCTGCTTCATTTCTGACTTGGTTTGCAGAGCTGGAGGATTTGTTCTTCAGCTTATAAAGCGAATGCATCAGTCAAAGAACAGCTGATGTTGTACTCACTCAATGACGTCTACAGTTTCCTCCAAACTTTCAGGGAAAATAAATTGTGGGAGTTTATACTTGAAACCCCAAAATTATTCTCTTCTGTGATACCTGTGCCCTTTCTTCCAGCCTCCTCTAGTATTAATCTGCTTTACATGTTAGGTCTTTGTCTTCCAGACTGTAAAGACTGAAAAGTCCTAAAGTCGTTTAGGAATCAATGACTTAAGAATCTTTTAAGTGACTTAGTGTGTCATTTAGGTTGCTTACTAGGCACCCTCTCTACTGGGCACTAATTCAATTAAACCTATTTTATATGCCAGCATGATGCAAGTGTCTAACACCAACAGAATTGCCCGTCTGTAAATTAAAAATCTTTTATAGTTACCTGGATCGTCTTCCAAGACTTATGTGATCGACTCAATCCCTAGTAAAGCACAGTAACTTCTTTTCAAACCCCTGCTAATGGACTGGGAGAGTTTTTGATCATAGTTTATATCTAGCAGTTGTTTGATGCTGGAGTTCTACAGCCAGTGAGCTTTGCAGGGTTCCCTTTGTATTTCCCTTTCCAGGCTTGGCAGCTTTTGTGCACTTCAGTGTCCTGAAACTTGGTTGCATTCACTCTGATGTATCTTCTTGTGATTTTTTTTCCCTGTCTGGTTGCCTTGATAAATGTGGAAAAGCTATCTCTGCAAATTTCCATTTTTTCCTTTAAGTTATACCTTGCAGGATTTGCATAATGTATTTTAGTCAGAACACAAACTTGGACTTCAGGACTTAAAACAGATTAGGGAGATTTGAGTTTGCTTTTACCTTAGCTTTCTTGTACAGGCATTTAATAAAATTTTTATGACAATCTGTGGATTGGGCCCAAGTCTGAATTCTCCCCAAGTGAGCAAAATGGGAGAGATTGTTTATTGCAGGATAAAACATTAACATTTTTATTTATTTTGATATGAAGCTTCCTATTTCACTAGGTAATACCCATCAGAAAAATGCTGTTGAGACACTTTTTCTGTTCTTGTTCTTCCTTCTATATCTGCAAATAATTCCTACCTGTTGTGGCTGTCTCACAAAGCTGGGAGGTTTGTTTAGTGTCTGCTTCTCCCACCTGGAGAAAAAGCTCTTCACAGTGAAAATACAAATTTCCACCACAACAAGTGTTTCAAGTGGCCACAGCACCCAGCAGTAGGAAATTTAGGGCAACCTCCAGAGCCCTGTGGTGACCAGAGGGCACTGAGGCTACACCACTGTGGCAGAGAGGGTTCCCTTCAAAGGAGGGCAACCCTCACCACTACTCCGTGTAGTAAGTGGCACCTGGCTTACACAAACCTTCCTCCTGGCCTACAGAACAAGCTTTGGTGTTGCTGAGGGTAGAGAGTGGCTCAACAGGATGGGAGAAGAGACCTGTCTGCATTGTATCCTTGGGCAGTTCCCTCCTCAGAGGCATCTGCCACAGCGGAGTAATTGGCTCAGCTAATTTGGAAATGACTGGTGCTATGTAGTGTGTAAATACTTATTTGGATAAATACTGATTTACATAAGTATTACCAAGATATCGGGTGATAAAAGTGACCCATTGGGATGTTTACAACTCATTTGTTTGATGGTATAGTGGAAAGTGTCCCTGCCTGGATGATCTTTAAGGCCCATAAAATCCCAAACCATTGCAGTTTTTTGTTGAAGGTTGAAATGGGGAGGATCTGTCAGGTGGATTTTCTTCCCTTTTGCTTTTTTTTTCTTTTCTTCCCAGGGCCAGACGGGCTGGAAAGGCTTTCAGATTGTTTTGATGGATAAACAATGTGATCTATCTGTAGCCTTGGTCCCTGAGAGTGAGCAATGCAGAAAGCACTTGTAATTTAATACTAAGCTGATGAGAGGTGCATTGATTTTTGCAGCAGGTGAAGATTATGCAAGAGTAGCCTCAAGCATTACTAGTGGAGCAGGGGAGGGAACTGTCTAATTTTTTGCCTGGTGGTGACAGTATAGATTTCTTTCTCAAGACTCAGCAAAAATACTGTTCTACAGGCGTCATAGCAAGTTGCTTCAGCTTTTGATTTCCAGTTAATATATCCCGACAATTTTGCTGTATCTGGGTCTTCCTTTTCCTAGGGAGTAAGTGTGTCTATTTGCTCTTGTTTTTTAGAAGGAGAAAAGAGGGAAAGGTAGTTTTTATTTTTAGTTCACTGCAGGCACCTAGTGAATATTTCATTTTCCCTTCCCCATTTGGTACACTTCTGTGATGGTGTGAGAAAAGAAGAAATTCATTTTACTGATGAAATGTCAACATTTTATTTGCAGAAAAGTTGGATTGCTGCTGAGGGGATGTTGGGGAGGAGAGGGAAGGCAAAGGGAGCCAGGCACATTCCTTGTGATAGCTTTTCAACTCCGTTCAGTTTAAAGTTAAGCTCTTTCCCAAACTACCCCTCCTGCAGAACGTGTTGTGGAAAATAGTGGGGAATTTGTGCTCGCGTCTCCATTTATGACTCAGCAAAGTTAACAGACTGTTTTAAATTACCGGGGCAGCTTTGATGTGATTTCCTGCGCGTGAGAAGTGGAGGAAGCCAAACCTATTAGGATACTCCTTACTAGTCAGTGTAAGATCAAAGGTGCTCACTCTAGCCCTGTTCCAATGCAATACATCAATCCCGTTTGCCATTGTTACATGGACATGGGAATGGCAGAGACAATTCTTTATGTCCTACCTAACACAGCTCTGGGCAGAGCAGTACTTACAGGTGCTGCAGCAAATAAAGTTTCCCTTCATCTAGGCCAGGGAGGCAGCTGGTGATATGGAAGTGCACCGTCAGGTAAAACTGGCAGCCCTGCAAAGGCTCCTGAGGTGGTGGGACCGACGGACTCAAAAACCTGGGGCTGGCGCTGGCCCTGCTCCAAATGCTTTGTTCTCTAAAGGTGCCCTGATGGGGACTTACCCTGCAGCTCTGGAACAGGTGATGCTGTAGGAGAGCTGGTGCTGCTCCGGAGGAGGAGGAGGGCTCTCCCCACAGGGGCATCTCTCCGTTGCGGTTCCGCTGGCTCTGGCAGGCCGGGATGGGCCCGGGCGGTGCGGGCAGGGCTCGGGCATCGCCCCCACAGCTGGCTGTGCCCTGCCCGCTCCTCGCTGGAACGCCACGCCGTGTGCTGGACTCTGCCCAGCTCCCGAGGCTGCTCTCCCTCCTAGCAGTCCTTTCCCCAAGCAGACTGAGGGGCTCAGTGTCAGCAGTTTGCTTTTGTTAAAAGATAAATATCTACCGAGTGAGACACTAATACTGCAGGGTCCGGATTCCTTCGCCTCTCCTCCTCTATGCTCCATTTTGTCAGTCTCCAAGCATCCATGGGAGAGACGTATTATAACTCTGCTGAAATCAAAATCCGGCGTGCAAAGACATCACAAGTAATGCTATCCCTGAAGAAGGCTTCTCTCCTTTTTTTTTCCTTCGGCTCTTTGGAGGAAAACGCTGCTCTCGTGGCACCAGCTGGCTGTCTCTCCCCATAAACCTTGTTTTTTGCTGCTGTGAATCAGGATGCTCAGGGAAATTTTCGGTAGCGGAGGGAAGCCGGCAGTTGGGCGTCTGTTAATAGCCTGAAAGTAACTAATGAGGATGTGCAGCCGGAGCGATTGATTGAAGAGCTGCAGTCCTGTGTGCTGCTGCTCCGCTCGCTCGCTCCCCGCCAGCCCCGGCCGGGAGGGAGGGAGGGAGGGCGGTCGGAGACACCCGGCGTTCCCTCCAGTGGAAGTCACGGATCCCCAGGGCCGGGCGGCCAGGAATGGAAGTTTAAGCTGCATCTGGCTCTTGAAAGGAGAACGGCAGGAGTCAAAATGTCCCTGCCTGGAGTCACGGCTTGCTCCTGTTCTTTAAGGTTCAGAAGATAACAATGGACTTTCTGCTAGGAAGTGATTTTTTCCCTCCCCGTGTCGGGGGGTGTTTTGTGAAGCTGGATTCCTTAAAGTCTGGCAACTGAGCTGGAGATGGGCAGCACTTGTGATAAAGGTATCTGTATGCATACATATGCATATGTAGCTCTATATAAAAATGCATATATGTGTGTTTGTGGAGAGATATTTAATGCTGTGTGTACTTTATTATGCTATTATTCCAGTATTTGTACTAGTCAAAGACATCAGTGCAGCTTTTATGAATATTCGTGCTCATCAGATCAGTCTGCATGGATTTAAGATGCCAAAGTCGTGTCTTAGTAAGGTCATACTGCCAGAACGAAGAGAAGTTGACCTATTTTTTTTTTATCTGCAGAGATATATATGTCATATTACCCAGGCACTTATAAGTCTTCTGCTGGTTGCATGCTTTGAGCAAGTAGTGGGATCATACATGACCGAACTTTGACCTTTGCCGAATTACGTTCAGCTGGGACTAAAACTGAGCTTCCCTGGGTCCCGATTGTAGTTATCTCTTAATTACTGCACTGCTTATGTAAAAAAATTAGATCTAAAACGAAATAGATTTAAGTTCTCTGAATACTGTCTCTCAAACAGTAACAGAATATTAAGTATGTCCAGGTATTGATCTTTACCAGCACTTTTTATTTTAATCTCCCACAGTCAAATCAGATTCACAGCCTTGAATCTGCTAGTGAAAATGCCATTGTAGGTTAGTAAGTGAATAAGATACAGGTAAATAGAGGTGGGTTAATTCAGCAGTTTAGTAATGCACTCAAAACTTTCCCGAGGCTTCTGTCCTACAGAGCACAAAGCCTGAGTATTCCCCACCCCCGGGCACCCATTCACCACCTTCTTCTTCTTCTCTTCCTCAGAGGTCCCGGCAGAGAGATCTCCTCGCAGACGGAGCATCTCGGGGACCAGCACCTCTGAGAAAACCAACTCCATGGATGTTCCGAACACTTCTCCTTTCAGAGTACCAGTAAGTGTGCCTTCCCTGCAAAGGGCCATTTGTCTCATTGGATGGGAGGAGGAGATTCAAATATTACAGTGTACAGCCAGGCTGGGGGAGCCTGGGGGCAGAGGAATATTTGGTTAATATTTCCAGTTGACCAAGAGGTTTTGCTATCATATATTATCAGTAAGACTCCTGGTGTATCCCTAACTTGCTCCTTTTCATTGCCTTGATGTAAAGTTGCAGATAGAGAAACATTAGTGTTAATGTAGGCAGCGACCTATATAAATACTTTTGAAGTCTCCTCCAGGGATTGCATTTCATATTCAATCTTGACAAGGAAACAAGTTCCTTTAGGTTGGTGATAGCATCTTATTTTTCCCTCTTGCCAGTGAAGTACATAGAAAATTGAAATGGTTTTATAGTTTATTCAGAAGCTGATGAAATTTCTGCAGGTGTGTTAATTCCTCTTGAGCTCTTTGGGTTTTGTCCTGAGTTTGGTTGGCTGTGAGTCTGCATGAGAGTTGTTCAGCTACAGCCTGGATTTTGCTTGGGCAGTCTTTGGTCAGTGTGTCCAGGAGCACAAAGGCATTTCTATTATTAGACTGAGGACAAATCATCAAGTTAAAATCAGGCGCCCAGTAATTTTCAACAATATTTGTTCATGTTTTAAAATATCTAACTTGAATATTGTGAACGTTTTCATGCCCACCTGTACTTTTGGCAAGTAATCTGCCTACTTCAGAATAAATCTTGCATCGTGTCATTTTAAAAATAAAATTTAAAAAACAGCCGAAAGATTTAATGAGAGTTATTTAAACTATTCAAGCATTAAGGTTGATCAGAGTGTATAGAATACATGGTGTTTAAAGCAACCTGTGAATTCCTGATGTATTGAAGTGCAGAAAGGGACCAAGGAAGCAGTGAATACAGTGGGTGTCCTTACTTGGGCCCTTTTCAGAGTCATAGAATAATACAGATTGGAAGGGACTAGACAATCTCCAGAGGTGCTTTCCCACCTGAGCTATTCTGTGTTCTATGAACGATCCTCTGTCACTTCAGAGATCTGTTTTCTGGATGGTACTTGGGAAAAAAGGGCCTTGGTCTAGTTGTATGTGAAGCTGATACAAGAATATTCTGTTATGTCAAGTTCTGAGAATTTGATACTGAGTCCATGATCCACAGACTTCCAGGAAGATTCCTGAACTCTGAGAGCCTTCAAAAGTCTTATCCATGTCTTCATTTATAAGAAATTCTGTTTTCTTTGCCTTCATCTATAAGTAATAGCCCAAGCCTTCAGATGTATACGTGCTTTGTAGTAGCCTTTATCTAACAACTGCAAGCTGTGTATCAGAAGTGTTTGATGACCATCTGTATTGTTTATTTTATATGCCTCCCTTTTTCCCTCATTTTTGTACCATTCCTTTTAATGATGATCCTCTCTCTTAAGTAATGTTTTAATGGTTCTCTAATTCTTCTCTAATAGTTCTCTGATACTTCTTAGCTCCTGCTCCCTTTCAAAACAAGAACCCTGCAGAATGTTTCTCCTTTCCCCTGGTGGTGTGTTGGGCTTTTAGGACTCTGGCAAATAGGCTCAGGAAGCAGTACCTGGCTGCTTTTCTTGGGCATAAACCAGCAAAGAGCTAGAAGCTATTTGTGCCACGTGGAGCTGGATTCTGCTGCTTTGTCTGCCTGACCACCTGTACACCCAGGAGCATAATGCACCCTCCTGTTCTCCTCATGGGGACAAGGCTTCTGGCTTTGGAGGTTTTGTTCTGAGTAACCCATTTATACCCTGTTACTCCTAAGTGGGGGCTGGGATCACCCTGTTTTAAAGCATGGCAGCTTGTGAGCCGGTTAAAAGAGCAAGCTGCAATTAGAAGTCAGCTTTCTTAACAATACAGATGAGCTCAAGCCAAAACTGCTGAAACCAAACACACTGTTAACTTGGTAGATTGGCACACATCTCATAGGTGGCTGAGAAGATGGGGAGGAATCATGTTCCTGCCTTTGACTGATAATAAGAGTTTCCCAGCTCTCAGAAGGAGGAAAGGTGACTCAAAGTCTCAGTCCTGGATCACTGATCTGAGAAGAGCTGCAAGTGAAGGATGCAAAAGATGGCTTCAAATTTGCGTCTGTGAGGTTGTCCCTAGTTGACAGGGATTTATTCTGCATATAAAGGAGATTAATAGTAAGAGGACTTGCTTTTTTGTTTTTCCAGACTTTGTCACCTACACTGCAGGTTGGAGGGCTGCGGGCAGCTGCAGCATAGTGCTGTCTCAGTGATTCTTCCCGTGGCCCTGACTCTGTGCCATACCTTGTCTACTCTCTGCTTGGATTTCTAACAGAAAGCAGCTTAAGGCAGGGGACAGCTTAACCTTCTTCCATCCTGATGGAAAATTATGCTGAGACTTTCATAATAAGTTGCTTTTACAGCTTTTTAAGTTTGTCTCTCAGAACAGCTATTTAAAAGCTGTCTTCTCAATAGGACAGTAGCTTCCAGCATGTTCTGTGCAGGTTTTTTCCTTTCAAGCACAGGCAGTGGTACTCACTCAGAACAAGGCATCTGTTTTTTTAATACTGCTAATTGGCATTGCTTTAGCATCTGGAATTTTGATTCATAACAGCATAATTGCCTTTAAGCAAACATTTCCTTGACAATGCATTTTTTAAGTAGTCTCTTCAGTGGCGGTGGTCAATGAGGGATTTATTTTTAAGGGCCGATGTGTAAAGTTTGGGAAATTTGCCTTTTTACCTCCTGCATGGCCACTGGAGGAAAAGATGTATATTTAAATTTACTAGTGTGTGAAAAGCAGAATTTCAGTAGTTATGCTCCTTCCCAGGATGAACCACTACATGGACCAGCGTGTCTTACGTGTTTGTGAGGGTGGTGAGGCCCTGGCACAGGTTGCCCAGAAAAGCTGTGGCTGCCCCATCCCTGGCAATGTTCAAGGCCAGGCTGGATGGGGCTCTGAGCAACCTGGGGTAGTGGAAGGTGTCCCTGCCTGTGGCAGGGGGCTGGAATGAGATGATCTTTAAGGTCCCTCCCAAGCCAAAGCATTCTGAGATTCCATTATTTGTTCTGGTTATCTCCCACCAAGGGGAGTAAAGGGTATTCTGCAAATGTTGACAATGCACAACACATAAAGAGAGAAGTTCTCTTGGTTCTTGTCCTTTCTTTTTTTTCCCCATTGCCCCAGATTTTCTTGTCTGCACTTGAAACATTAGTCTCCATCTAAGTTCTGCTGTGTACATTGAAGTTTGATGATTTCCGGGTGTGTCAGGAAGAAATATTGAGAGAGAAGGGGAGAGCAGAGAAGGTAGCAAAACAGAGATGAAGAAATGTGTCTACTCACATATAGACAGATGTGTGCTGTTTATAGATACATGTATAGAAAAAGTCATATTTTTAATAATGGATATTATTTGACTGAACAAATAGGGAGGCAGAGGGAACTGGCTCTGAGTAGGCACCGTGACGCATAGGTGGGCGAGAAACCAGCTTTTCCCTTCCCACACACACCATGTCCTGGCAGCGCCTCGCTCTCCCTGCATCCCGTTCCCTACTGTGGCACTGTGGAGCCCCGGCAGCACTGCTGCAGCCTGACACATTCCCTCATTGCTCTGCAGTTGGAATTGGGTGAATATGGGACTATCCACATCCTCAGGCCTCCTGCAGTGGCAGGATGGAGAGGGATCTCTAAACTCACCCTTCAAACTCTGGCCGTGCTCTCCAGTTTTGGCTCAGAGTTGTTTTTACAAATTATATGATTCATCCATGTCTGCTTGCTAATGGGGAAAGAAAGATGAGAAGGAGGCAAAGGAACAAGTGTGAATGAGACAGGAAAGCCAGAGCACAATCCTTGAAGTAGATAAAATTATTTCTATAGGAACCCTGATGTAGGATACTTGCAGATTGCCTTCCTTGGTTTGTTTCTGGCTGAGGGTATAATTGGATCTATAGAAGTGCTGTCTGCCTCTTTGCTCTTTAAGAGTACTGCTAAATGGAACAGAAGACAATGCAGCCAGCCTGAGTGAAGGTCAAATCTTGATGAGATCTCGTGGCTGCCCAGCCTCATCTTTTATGCAGTCAGCAAGATTGTTGCTTCTCCAGAGCACTGCTCTGCTCCCTCTGTGCTGCCAGGGTAGGGCAAGTCTGAGCTGTGCTGCCCGTGTGACCCTGTGGCATACAAATACATATTTTTAATTCTGCACCAATGCAGAGATGGAATTGTTGATTTGCATTAGTGTGAGGCACCACAGCATCCCCCATGAAGAATGCTGTGCTCAAATCTGTCCCCTCAATAGAAATTTACATTTTTCCTTCCACTTTCTACTCTTTACTTCTTGTGACATATTTGTTTGAATCTGCTCCAGTTTTTATCACTTGCCTGTGCTGTGATGCCTTAGATATGCTGGCTATTCCATGAATTCTGTGTCAGAAAGCATAAATGGGTGACTGACTATCTCCAGGGTGCTCACTATGCTTTCATCTGTATCTTTATTCTGGGATAGTGCTGCTCACAGGCTCTGTAACCTTCACAGAGTCTTGCTGCCGCAGCAGATTTGTTCACTACATCAAACTTCAGTGTTGCATCAGATGATGGGGATATCCAGGCTCTGGCACTGTCTGGTGGACCTCAACAGCATGAACATTATTCTCACGTTTGGTGTAAACCTGACTTGATCCACTTCCTTTTATTCCTTAGTTAATGTAGGGGAGCTATGAATGTACATAGCTTTAAACACTGTTCACATTCCAGTTGTCCTTGGCTTAGTAGTATTTAAATATGCACCGACTCATTTTATTCTTCACCTCCAAATCATGACTTAGTCAAGTTATGCAAAGTTTAATTAATGCATCCTCTGCAAATGAGTCCTTCTGGCCCTTTTATCACTTTTCTTGCTCTTGTGTTTTTAATTCTCTTCAACTGATTCTCCAAGTTCTGGTACTAAAGTTCACAGGAATGTGTGTTACCAGTTTCTAATTGCTCCTAACCCTTTGTGTTATTTCTCTGTCCTCCCTGGCCCTCGCTTCACCTCCTAATTTAATATAGCTCAGTGTAATTAATGTACTGTTTAACTTTTCTTCCGGATGATTAACAAGGATGTTAAGCAGAAGCAGTCAGGCCACTATCCCCACCACATCCCATTGGACCCTTTCTTCTACCTTGATACCTTATCACTTGTTGTAATTACTCTTTTTAGATATTCCTGCAGCCATTCCTCAGGTTCATGTTACGAGCTTTAACAAAGCTCATTTTTAATAACTTTTTTGTAATTAGCATGTGTGCTGCGTTATCAGAAGGTGTTGTGAAGTGTTGGGCTGCTTAGTGGCTGCATGCCAGGGAAAGAGCCAGGTCAGGAAATCATTGCCTGCCCTTCCTGACAGGCTCAGGTGACCTGTTTCTTATCATGTTAATTTTTTATCACTGTTGTTTAGTTGTTCTCCAGACAGACTTTTTACCTTTATGCCTTAATTCCTGGATAGGGGCTTTTTAGGATGCTCCCTCCATCTGCTGTTCCTGCTGGGGGCAGCTCCCACAGGGGCAGCCAGGTGCTGCTCCCAGTTGTGTCCATGCTAAACACCTTGCTGAACTGGGAACTGAAAAGCTGATGTGGTCCTCTTGGCTATCAGGTAGCTCTTGCTTCTTCATGCATTTTTCAGTATAATTCCCAGTGACTTGGAAATTTGACTCCTGCAGGACTTTTGGCTGCACATCGTGCAGAGTGCATGCAATCCTGCAATGCATTTTATTAACAGGTGTATTATCCATGTACCCTTGTTACAGTATCCTCTGCATTTCCTTGGGTTTCTTATTACTGTTCCTAAACTTGTTCCTCCTATTCTGCATCCCTCCTGTGGCTGTAGACCATCTTTCATTGGAAAGTTGAAATTGTTATCTGGCCAAATCTGCAGTGCTGTCCCATCAGGGGAAAAATATCTTTCCTGATCCTTGCTGTTGATCAGCTTGTGTCCTGAAGCATGATTATTGCTCACTCTTGTTATTTTTAAACCTGACTAATGCAGCTACATATGTTATTCTTCCTTATATAAACACATAATCCTTTTTTAATCTTGCTGAAAAAAATTTGTCTGTATAATATCTTGTGGTGGTGAATTAGATGGGCTCATTTATAGATAGCATTAGGAAAAGTCTCCTGACAATCAGTGAAACGTGCTGCCTCTCATGTTAAATTGCCCTTTGGTTTTCTTATGTAACAGGGTGCATGAGGAGCTTAGGTAATTTCCATTTTATTTGTTTTATACATCTATAATCCCTTCTTGCCTTTGTTCCTAAAATAAATAGTTGGTCTTTAAAATATATCATTTGTAAATCCCCCTCTTGTCTGCCTTTAATCAGTTTATACTTCTGGAGTTCTGTTTTGTTCTAGCTTTCTTGCTGAGATGAGAAAATCAGAAGAGTGATGCATTAGTGTGAAAGCTACGGCAGATTTACATAACACCACTCTGCTTTTATTGGGCTTTATCCCCTGTTTGGACATTCAAACATGCTTTTGATTGTTTTGTGCCTGTGCACAAACCTCCTGTTCAGTGACGTAGTGCCAGGTTTTTTGACGAGTAGATGGTGGAACGTGGCTGTTGTAAGTCCCTGCCTTGTTCTGTATATCACCTCCAAAGTGTATCTAGGCTTGTTTTCATCTGCTTTCCTACTGTGTGAGTGGTTCAGAGTCTTTCACTGCTAATATTTTAATGCTGAGTGTTACTGGGCTCATAAGCAAACTTCACCTCCTTGCTAGTTAAATTTGCCTTCTGCTGTTGTTCTGCAAGGAATAGTAAGCTCCACTATTTTGCTGCTCATTCCTAGGACATCCTTCTAGTTTGATCTTTCCATTTTACCACCTGGCCATCTTCCCCTGCTTCTTTGCCTTCCCATAGCTTTACAACATTACTGGCACAGGACAGTGTTTTCACTTGGCTCTGATGCTATTTTTTCCTTGATAGCTGCTTGTGAACAGCTTAAGGAATAAAATGCTTCATGTCCTCACCACGCACGTTAGTGGGGAGGCAGTTCTGCTGTCATCCACAGTCACTGGAGGGTTATCTTTGTACCCTTCCAGTCCTTCCCCTCAGAGAAGATGAATCTCATGGCTCTGTAAATGAAGTTACCCACCTGGTGTAATTAATAATGCATTGGTGCTCCTCATCAAGAATTACAGATGTTCAAGATGCGTTGCAAGGCTCAGATGCAGTGTGTTTGTCCCCAGAAAGAACTAATGTAGGTAACAGCACTGTGTGTAAGATGGACCTTTTTTGTTTCCCATTTTACACTACTTCTAGTGCTTTGAAACTTCCACTGATACCATTGCCTTTTATCAATGGCTGATTTGTGTTATGGTTATACACAATTTCATTTGTTCATGGCTGAATTCACCTTTCCCTTTCAAAACAGCCAGGACAATCATTATTTATTATGCATGGGCTGCTCTCCCTGGAGTGGAGAATCATCATGTCCATAGGGAGCAGCAGTTCAGGAGTTGAGTAGCTCATACTTGGGCTGTCTTTGAATATGTCAGACAGTTCCTGTGCTGCTCTGCTCGGGTTAAGGACAAACAGCCAGCTGGCATCTTTGGCACAAAGTCATCTTTTCCTAAAGCCAAAACTGCCCTCGACAACCACCACCCCTGGGTTGAAAATACTTGGGGGTGAGAGTTTCTGTGCTTTCCCTGTGCAGCTATGAGGGGAAGTTTCCAACAGCCTGCTGAATTATCCCTTCTCCTGTGGAGATTGCTTCTTGGCAGAGCGGGAGAGTCGAGTGGCTTAACTTCCAAATGAGATGAATAGAATTCTCAGTGGGATTGAATTATTTTTAGAGGTTGTTGTCATTGGGTTTTCTTAGGCCAGTGTTTGATGCTTTTGGATAAGGTGACAAACCAGCCCACACCCTGTGTGTGGTTGTGCACCATCACTCTCTCCCCATCTCTCTTTTCCATCCCTGTTCCCCTAAACCTGTGATTCTGAGGGCAACTTGCGCTGAGCTCCATCTCATTAAGCGTGAACCTCAAATCTGTCTCTCTTCAAATTTCATCCTAGCTAGTTTATCCTACCAAATATTCTGTCCTTTTTTGATTAAGAACATAGTCTCATCAATTCAGGCAGTTTGGGTAATAATTTACATCTTTTTGTCTGAGGGTGTTTGTTTAAGCAGTAAAATTCTCACTGTTTTTAAAGAAGTTCTATGATGATTCTTAAAGCTCAGACGCTCCATTACATTTAGGTATAAGAACCAAACAAGAGTCAGTTTTGTGTTGAAATAAGTATTTAAGAGAAATACCTAGACATATATATAATATATACAATATATATATAAATACTATATATATACATACAATGTATATAATGTATACAAAATATCTGTCTTTTTAATGGTGCAAGCTGCTTTATAAACATTGGCAGGGACTTCTTGTCTATAGGAGTAAAAGGAAGTAAAACTTTCAGTTAGGTGGTATTGTTGCAGATAGAAGTTTGTTTTTCATCACCACATCTTTTTTATATCTGCATTCAGTATTTAAAAGCATTTCCTTTGGCAAATGGAAGTCAAAAAACTCTGCTCAGTCCTGGCACATGTGAATTTTTCATGCTGCTCCCAGTTTGTCCATCTGTAATCACTGGCCCTGCATGAACTGCCAGCACAGAGCAAATATTGCAAATGTTTTCAACTCTTGAGGATGACCAATAAGCACACCCTTTGTCTGAATAAATTTTTGTCTTTAAATATGTTCTTACCATGTTTGTTTTTGTTTTGTTTTGTTTCTTGTATAGTCAACTCTGGCTAGCCTTATTCAACCCCAGATAGAACATTTGTTTCATTGGGGTATAGATTATGTTCAATTAAACCAAGAGCATGTTCCATGTTAAAGCCGTACCAATTTAAAAGTGTACATGCACACAAAAATGAATATTCACCATCCTTCTCTGAGTGGGATTTGGAATTATTCAATATAAATACTTCTGGACCCCTGCTGAATTGGGTCAGCATTGTCTTATTTACCCTTAAGGGGAAAAAGCCATATTATTTCATGTTTGCAGTTGGAGTAGACTGAGAGGTACTGGACTGAAGCCAGGGTCCACCAGATCTGAATCCCTGTGGCTGGCTTTGTTACCTTTTATGCTGAGAGGTCAGAATATACAAAAGTGCCTTTGAAAATGCTGTACATCCTCTACTTGAACTCCAGCAACTACCCCAAGAGAAGCCCAGGAGCATCTATTGATTACAGGGTTTTTTCAAAGGCACTTTTTCAATACTAGGACCAAAAGAAGTGCAGCATCATGGGCTGAGTGTAAGTGGCACACACAGCTGAAAACACTTCTTCTCTTTTGACAGTACCTTTTCCCTCAGCACATTTTGTATACATTTGTGGGGTTTGGTTTTTGTGGGTTTTTTGGTCTGTTTTTTTGGGGTGGTTTTTTTTTGGGGGGGGGGGGGTTTGGGGTTTTTTTGGGGTATTTTTTGGTTGGGTTGGTTTTTTTTCAGTATTTCGATATCAGGCATTTTCTTTTCCACTTTATCAGGCGAATGTAGCAGCTTTCACCCCTGAGGAGCCTCTGGCTCAGAAACTGAAACTGAAGGGCAGTCTTAAATGTAGCACTGCCTTCAGATGCAGAAAGCAGATTCCCCTTCCTTTGTTCCATCTGTCTCCAGAGATTTTCAGTACTCAGCTAGACCAAGTCAGAATTAGGCTGACCTCGTGTTGGCAGCACACCCCCATCGAGCAGGAGATGATCCCAGAGGCTCCCTCCAATTAACATGGCTTTGGGCTGTGATTGTTGGGTGAAAAATTGTAGTTTGAAGAAAGATTCTTTGAAGATTTATTTTATTTTTAGATCCTAAGCAGATTTTTGAATTGAGCTTTGCTTCTTACCAATATTGTAACTGATAACTGAAGCCACTGGTGTGGGAAATGCTTTGAAATTTTCTATTCTGGCTAGCCAGATTATTGAAATTATGAATTATTTTAAGATTTAATGTGCTATATCTCAATTAAAAAGGCAAACCTGGCTGCAATTGTGGGCTCAATAGAAGCTCATAATCTAAGACATCTGTACTTTTAAGCTCACCAAGAATTAAAAACATGGCATGTAGAGGAGAAGTAGGAACAAATACTGATATTGAAGATTGCTCCTTTTTAAATGATAATTGTGGGGTTTGGATCTCTTGTATAGTAGTTGGAATCCATTGAAGTGCCCCAATAATGTGAGTAGTGCTAATTATTGCAATTGAGGCTCTCACCTCCTGGAACTGTCACTGACAATCCAGCCCTGCCTTTCTTCCTGCTCAGAGCAATCCCAGTCCAGCCCGTCTGTGACTGGCATCAAACCTCTGTGTTTGGACTCAGTGGCAGTGCATTGAGTGATTCATTATTGGCATCAGTTTCCCTGTTTCACTTCTGCACCTTCTCATTTTAGGGCTTCTTCAGTAAGCGCCTGAAAGGATCCATCAAGAGGACAAAGAGTCAATCCAAGCTGGACAGGAATATAAGTTTCCGTCTGCCCTCTCCCAACAATTCCGAGGACAGGTAAGGTGCAGAGCTGACACCCAGCACGTGAGTGCACTCAGGGGAGGAGAGCCAGGAAGGAGATTTATTGTCCAGCTGGCACGAGGTGGGGTTGTGGGGCTGCCTCTGGCGTGTCAGAGGTTTAGTGTGCAGTGTGCTGCTGATACAGGATGGGAAACTGCTGCTCTTCACAGCTGTCAGAAAGCTCAGGTTAAGCAGATGGACTCCAGTACCTTTTCCTGCATCTGTTTCAAATAAGCTGCAGACTTGCAATTTTATGATACAAAACCATGGGATTGATCAGTTGGAGAGAAATTTGCCTTGCTGCATTCAGGGTTTGCCTGCAGGCCAGTGCTGTGGTGAGATGAGGAGTTGTGTTGGTGTGAGCAGGGTGGTTCCACCAGCGCTGGCACAGCCCAGAGTTGTGCAGTGCAATTCAGGCACGCTGAGGAGCTTTGCAGTGTTGGTGTTTTGGTTATTGCAGTGTTACCACAAAGAACAGATGATCTGTTTTTCAGAAAACTGGAAAACTCATTAATTTCTGACCACCTTAGTGCTCCATTTGGTTTATCTTTGCTTGTTTAGCTTTCAGCTGGAGAACCAGGCTGGGAATGGATTGTATATGAGGCAAGCAAAGGCTCTTACACACAGTGTTTCCTAACTGTTTGCAAAGTCCCTTGATTGTTTTTATTAAACATATTCTGTGTTACATTCCACGGTAGCCCAGCAGGAGAAGTAGATAGAGTGAAAAATAAGTTGGCCTGTACTCGAGGCCACGGCAGGCTTCTGTGATTTGACATTGTTCGGTGCCTTTTCCCTTTTCCTTTAGCTGAGCTGAATTCATTAGTTGTATCTGTCATGCTGTGCTGCTTCAATCAATGGTGCTGCCTTCTCCATCTGAAAGGCAGACCATAAAATCACAGAGATAGCAAGGCTGTGGATGTTGGAGGTCTGTTAACATCAGGAGTTACAGAAAAGCCTGCTGCTTACCAGATGTGACTAACCATCTAGATGGCCTTGCTCCTGTAGTCCACTCAGGCTGCCTTGATGCAAGTTTTCCTAAAAATCTCTATTTTCAGGGTGTTGCAACGTGGCTATAAAAGCAACTTAGTGAGCATAAGCATCTTAAATAATGCCACCATGTGATCAAGTACCTGTTATTTTTACTGTTGTTTGAAAGCAGCTTTGCTTGAATTTTTGTAATGAGAATATTTCTTTGCCATAGATAATCTGGTTGTCTTTCCTGAGCTTGGTACTCATGCTGGATACTTGCTTTTGTAGTGTCAGGGAAGCACTGTTGTTCTAGGAAAGCTAATAAATGTAGCTGTAATTAATTCCTACATTTGGTTTAAGACATGATGTTACACACAGCAAAGCTGCCTTCTCTTAAAAAGCAGACCCACTTCTACTCCCTGCCAGTGTAGGCACAAATTTTCAACTAGACTGAAATGAAATGTGAATTTTCTCTGATGGCCTGAAAGCACAGAAGCATAAAATCCAGGTACTTGATCACATGGTGGCATTATTGAACATAGAGCTGACTCTAAATTCATGAGAAGGAATTGCCACTCTCACCTTCTGTTCTCCCCCGTTCTGTATGAGCCTCTTGATCTGTAGCAGTGAGAACTTTCCTGTCCTGCCCTGGTGAGTCAGCCCTTTCCCGTTTCAAGCAGGTGATTCTAGGTGATGTCATGGTGTTACACAGGTTTTCAGGGCCAGGATGACTGATAGCATCTCCCTTTTCTTGCTCTGACAAACACAAGAGCCCTGCCTTCAAAGAAAGTATTATACAGCTTCATAAATTAAAACCCTGCATGGATTAGAAGGAAATAGAGGCTGCTGTCATACTGCCTTTTCATGCTTTTGGGGTGTTTGGGACCTGACAAGAAAGTGGAGATTTTACAGATAAATACTTCTAAAATTCTGGACTGAGGAAGATCAGTTATCCTGGTGCACATCAAGATTTGGGATACTGTAACATTGCATGCCATGCTGGATGATGACAGAGGATGGATGCTGTCTGTTCAGAGTTGATTTAAAACAGAAAGGAGTCAGGAATGCTGTAGGGAGCAGGGATGGAGATGAGTTGCAAATTTTTTTGTAATCAGATTTTCTGTTTCAGCAGAAAGCAATTGGCCAATGTACCTTT
Source organism: Ploceus nigricollis (assembly GCA_013399945.1). Taxonomy (NCBI): domain Eukaryota; kingdom Metazoa; phylum Chordata; class Aves; order Passeriformes; family Ploceidae; genus Ploceus; species Ploceus nigricollis. The sequence continues at coordinate 640,032 of VXBC01007010.1, read as the reverse complement.
TCTGGTTTTAACTTTATTTCAGTGTGTCTGGGTTAGTGGACAGGGAGAGGAGAGAGTTCTGGTGCCCCTCTAGAAACATGGATCAGCATCCAGGTGTCCTGTAGGAACAAATCCATAACCTCTCAGTCTGTAATTCACATCCCTCCTGTTACTCAGGCTCAGGCTGTTTGCTGGTGGTTTCTTGTACTTGGGTATGTTGTCTTTACAAGACACTGATGTGGCAGGACTTAGACTGTGCTCCTTTGTGAGCCTGGGCAGGTGGGAATGAAGCTCTTCAATGTGTGGCCAGTGCAGCATCTCACCAGGTTGCCAACAGCTCTCACCATGAGGCAGCCTGGCACCACGTCACTGTGGCATCTTTCACAGCTTTTCCAGCCTGTTTCCTTCTGCATCCTTTGAGCTTTTCAGCTCACACATTCATCTGTAATGTTTTCTCAGTGTCCATAATATATAAAACATGTTAAAAAAAGCATGAGAAAAAGACTTAATGAAAATTTTGTTTGAAAGGAGAGACCAAATTAATATTTCCAGTTTGTGGCCAGGAATTTGAGAGTATCCAAGAGGACCAGCAGTTTTGTTTACAGATGGGGGGGCGCAAAGATGATTGTGACTGGCTGCATATGGTCTCAGTGACTGCAGCAAAGCTCTGCAGACAGCTGGGAGGGCTTTGCCCTGTTGGGATTTACAGCCACGTGGGAATCCTCCTGCTTTGCTAAAAGTCATTTTATGGCATTATGAGCCAGCGGTAGCGGGGCTCGGAATGGGCTCCGGCGGGGCACGGGGAAGCAGGTAGCCATGGCTCTGGGCTTCATGGTCAAACGGTACCACTCCTCCAGCCACAGCTTCTTCTACTTTCGGTAAGTTCCTGTTCCTCCCTCCTCGCCTCTTTGCAGTGAGAAAATAGCAGGGCTCGTGTAAATAATAGAAGCAAAACCTGCCGTGTTTTTCAGGTTCGTTCTAATTTAATGCCGGTTTTGGAGAAAAAGGGTGGGAGATTTTCACCCTGATTTAGCTGTCAGGATGGAAATCTGTGTTACACAATGCGTTATTAAGGCTTGACTCACTCCCAGCTTGCATTCATTCAGCATATCTGTAGCTATCAGCACACTGGAGTGTGGGGAAAGGGGAGGGAGGAGTGGTTTGTTTCTGGAGGGATGCCTCACTCTTGGTTTGGTGAACATATTTCTTTCAGCAGTTGTTTGGTTTTTCACTGAAAACTGAACAAGACCCCAGCGTTTGTCACAGACCTTCCCCTTAGTGCTGGGCTGCTCTCTCCCACCTGCAAGCTCACTTGACCCCTTTATAAATACACATTTCTTAATGGCTGATGCTTCTCTGCAAAGCCTAGGCTCCTCCGTGAAGCATTCACCTTGAGTTTAGCAGGGAAATGAAACTGCATCAATTAAGCATTTCTGGTCCATCAAAACAAACCAATTGGAAACGTTAATAGCAGAGACCAGAGGAGAGAGGAGAACTCTCCTGCTGTGAAATTCAGCAGCCTGCTTGGCTGAACCCTGAGAGGTGTCTGTTAGACAAGCTGTGATCTGCAGGGAGAGCAGGCAGGCAGGGAAGGGCTTTGCAAATCCAGGATTCAAACAATGAGGCTTTGGGTCAGACCTTGCCAGAAAAGACCAGAGTCTCAGTGGAAGACTAGAACAATATACTCAGAAAAACACAGCGTTTAATCACAGCTGAGTGTAACTTGCAGATAAATAAGTTACCCTAAGTTTCTGATTTTTCAAAAAAAAAAAAAATTAATAATAAAACTGGTTAGACTTGTAGAATTGTTGACCAAGTAATAGGATGTTCAGATAATTGGCAGTTGGAAAATGAAGAGGGGTGTGGTGCCTACAAAATGAGCATTTGGACAGGGAAAAGCCTGGTGCTGCAGCACAGGCAGAGCTCGGGTGAATTGCAGGTGATGCTGGAGACGGTAGGGTCCCGTTCCACAGGGCTGGGAGCTGGGATAACAGCAGAGAGTTCACTGCATTACAGTCCAGGCTCTCTCCTGTGACTTTGCAGAGTGGCTAAGTATTGAATTTGACTTTCTGCTCTCGGGGAGTGTCTCCCAGCACATGGGGATTGCTGGAATTATTTGAAGCATGCAGACAAGCAGCTTGGTGCAAGGCAATTTGGAGACTTGGCTGTAGCTGGGTGCTTGGGGCTGAGTTCTTTCCTTTCACACCAGTTTGGTAAAGGAAAGTTCATTTTTAAACTTTTTTTTTTTCCCAAATCTTTTGGATTATTGATGTCCACAGGCTTGTTTTACAAGTAATATAGAGCTCTCCCTGGTAAGCTCGGTAATTGGAAGTCTTTTGTGCCTTGTAGGTTGGCTTTTAAATAGGTCAAAATCAGCAGGAGAGCTTCATAACCAGAGCAATTAGGATTTTAACCCTTTATTCTGTGTGCCTTATAGACAGTAGAATATAATAGAACTTTGCTAATAGGCTGCTGTGTGCCATGGGCAGCCACTGAAAGCCAGAGGTTTCCAGTTCCCAGCTTACAACTGAGATTTTCCTGTCATGGAAAATTACTGAATTATGGTGTGCAAGGAGAAGGGGTCAGCTTGGGGCTGGGCCAGCAAGATGGGGTGGTTGGAGAGCTCTTTTTCAGTGGTAGTTGCATGCTGCTGCCTGGTCAGTGGTTTAGGGCATTGTCTGGGCTCTGATTTACAAGGAAGTGATGCAGCTCTGAAGACCAGTACTCCAAAACATATGAAAAGAGGTGAGAAGTTTAAAATGTTCCCTGACATGCTCCTCTTCTATCTGTTTGTCCTATGGGAAAGAAATTATGAAGAATGTATAAGAATTATTTGGTGCTTTGGTAACTGAACTCCCATGTAGTTCCTTTGCAATCTCTGTTGCTTACAGGCATAGATAGAAAAAGAAACAGGATAAAAAGTTGATCATGGGAAGTTAGTTGTAATTTAAAACAGGATTTGTGTTGTTAATGGAGCTGTTTAACCGAAACAGATTTGTACAAACAACCCTTCCCCCACTTTTTGCATGTGTGATCTTCCTGTTTACAGTAATCTGCTTCCCTGGGATTACCTCTCTGCTGACAGAGTCTGAGCAATACTCATTTTCCCAGTAGCTTCCTACCTAATGCAGGAAGGACCCTTGTTAATCCAGCCCCCTTGCTGGACACTTGGACATGAATTAGTGGCATCTATGGCAAAAGGAAGCCAGCAAGCAATTTTCTTTCCCTGTTACAGATTCAGCATATCAGATGAGGCTTTATAGCAGTAGAGAAGTATTATTTCTGTATAATTATTGCCTGTATTGATTGGGATGCTGCTGATATAGGCACAAGTCAAAGATTTGCTTTGCAGATCTATCAATAGATGAAATCTATACTGTGGTGCTCACAAATGCATGTACTTGTGTTTGTAAATGCATGTGGTTGCACCTAACCAACATTAAGATGTTCTGATGTTTATGGAAGATAAAGTGCCAATCCTAAGCCACTTCATCAGTTTATTGATCTGTTTTAAATATGGTAACTTCAAAGGATTGCTGGAACAGACTGACATTTGTCTGCCACGGGACCCTGAGTCAACAAAACTACCAGTGCTCCAGCTGCTCTGCAACAAACCCAAATGCTCACAGCCCACTAGTCAGAAGAGCAATGGAGCAGAAGAGATGCTCCTAAAAGGTGTGACTTGCAAGATGGGATGTGCAGGCTTGGAGTACATCTGCTGTATGTACCTGCCTTTGCCCCTGCCCTGTTCCCAGAGGCTGTTTGGAGGCTTTCTTGGAAGATTCCTTGCTCTCTCATGTTGCCCTTTAATGTCTGGATCTCATTAAACTCGTAGGAAGGGACAAGGAGGAGCTTCTCTGTCTGGGAAGGTCACCTTAGCCACGCCTGCGGAGCAGCCTCCCCTCGCCTGCTGCCTCTGCTGGCTGCCAGCCCCCCCTAATCTCCTTAGGGGATGCTGTGCCTTGGCAACCCAGGAGCAGGCAGGAGCCTCTCCTGGCACTGTGGGGTGGCAGCAGAGCTGGCAAGGAGGGAGCTTTCCTCACCAAGGAGGGAGCTTTTCCTCACCATAGCTGTGGCTGCTCTCCTGGCCCCAGCCTATCTGCCTGGCACGGTGTTCCTCTGAAATCTGTAACCTGAGGCTTGAGGAGGAACTCCTCTTGAATTTGTTTGTGCCTTTCTTCCTCTCCGGGCAGGATTTGTTGTCTGAGATGTAGCAGAGAGCAGGAAGTTTGGAGGGAAGGGCTGTGGCATGTGGCACCGCTATGATCTGGAGATGCTCTGCTAAGTGGCTCTACAGTTGTTTCATGTAGGTCTGCTTGCCTTGTCTTGCTCCAAGTGCAGCCTCTGCTTAACTGGAATTTGCTACATATCTTTTTTCTTCTTTTTTTCCTCCTTTCTTCGATAATTATTTGTCTTTCCCTCCTCTTCCCCCTTTCTGTGCTCACTCCATGCTTTCCTCCACTGACCGGGCGCTGGCTGCAGGCTCTCAGTACTTTGTAAGGACAGGAATTGCTCAGAGTTTGAGGCAGGGACAGAAGCCAAGTGACCTCAGCAGTGCTTTCTTGAGAGGAGAAATTAGAGAGGGTTTTGCAGAGATGACATTAAAGTGGCGTATTGTGGTGCATTTATTTTAGACTTGCCCTACCTTAACTGCAGCAAGTGCTCAATTATACATGGCTGAGGTTTGGGTTTGCCTTGGTTCAGCTGCTGCTGGAACCTGTTAGAACAAAGCACAGCACAGCCAACGCTCCTACTGGGGCTGCTGCTTTGCATCTTTGGAATATTCCTCCCATCAAAGGGTTTTGCTGCCTGCACTTAGGTCATTCAGTATATTAAATGGGAACAAAGTTCTCCCTCACTGTTTAATAAACCTTATCGTGTGTGAATCTGCTCCAATACCTTCAGCGTTCCATTCCATACAAAAGAGCAGCTGGGTGAGCTCTGCTTGTTGCATTGCCTGTATCCTTTGTGGTACCCAAGGTTTTGTTAAGCGGCCTTCGTTAAGATGCCTTTTCCAAATGCTTGGGGTTTTTTGCCTCTGAGTTCCCCTATAGAATTGCTCACAGGTAGGAAGAGTTTGATTTTGCTAAGGATAAAGAATGTGAGGAATTTTTTTTTTTTGTATATGTGAGGGAAGTGTACAGAAACTAATTACTTTTCAAAATTAGGGAAGCTGTTAGAGGTAGCTGTGCTTTTCTTTCCTCTATAAATAGCATTTTTAAACATTTTGCATTTGATACTGGGAGCTGAATCAAAGAAGAAATACTGTGAGGATGAACACAGGAGCTCTGTCTTTCTCTGAGGGATGTGTAGAGAGCTGATGCCTCTCTACTTCCACATCTGTTCCTTGTGCCCAGTCACACTTGCTAGATGGGCAGCCACATTTATGGACTCGCCTTCAGGGATCACTGAGCACAGGGACTTCAATATCTTAACAAAAGCCAGACCTGCCAGGCCAACAGCTCCTTCTCTGCTAACCTGGGACTCTGTGCTCTTCCTCCTTGTTGGTCAGCTGTGAAGGATTTAACTGAATTCCTGCCACAGGAAAAGTAAGATGTGTCTGCACATGATGTTTACCTTGAGATGCAAGCTGTGCCTCAGGTGTTATATGACTGTTGCAGAAGCCTCTAGGGCAGGTGTCAGTTTGGAGGCAGAAGGAGAAGCCACATCACCTCTAAATTGGGCACATTTTCCAGTGCTGTTTGACAGCTGAGCTCCCCACTATGCACAAATGTTGCATTAAATCATATTGGGAGAGTACAGAAAGGGTTAAAACACATTTGATAATGTCACTGTTGATTGCCAAAAGCTGTGGCATAGTGGAGGGAGGGAAATGTCTTTGAGAAGTGTTCAAGAACTGGTGGGGACAAAGAGAAAACTGCCTTGATAAAAAGGTGCTGTGAATTTGGGAGATTTCAGCTCTGGTGGAGCTCAAGGATTTACAGGATAATCAGCTGGAAAGGAGAAGCAGTATGTGTCAGTGAGAAGTTAAAAGAGAAAGAAAGTATCCAAAAAATTGGAAATTCAAGCTGGAAGAAGCAGCTGAAAAAGAAAATGCAAAGTGACTGATTTGAGCAATCGTGAAGTGGGACAGAATTTGTGTATTTGACTTTAGTGTAAAGGCTTTGTTAAAAATCAAGTATATTGTGGAGGGTCATCTGCTCTAATGAGTAATCCTCATTCTACATTGGTTACAGATTTAGGGATCCATGTGCTCTTTGCTGCTAATACACAACATCTGTCTACTAATCTAGCTAGTAACAAGTATTTTCAGTATTACATCCAAAGCTACCTGTGTGGGCTTTTTTTAAATTTCAGCAGTTAAGTTCTGAATTTTTTGCTGCTATTCTTTCACTGACAGCTTGGCAGCTATAATTTCTAGGTCAATGGGAATGGACTTCCTAGGCTGGATATTGCCTTGGGAGTCTGGGGTTACTGGCCTAATGTTATTTTCATAAGGTTTGCAGACTAATTGTGGAAGTTGCTCTGAATAAGCACCGAGACGAGCTGCAGCTTTGTCTGGGATCTTGCCAGCTCTTTTTGGTAATTGTGAGAAAAAAAAGACATTTCCTTTCCTCCTTGTCCTACAGACCACGTGAGCTGCCCAAGCTGAAGGAGTCCCGTTCCCATGAGTCTTTACTGAACCAAGCCAGCACCATAGAGACTCTGGACTTTGCAGCAGAAGAAGCAGTCTTTGTCAAACCACTTCACAACAGTATCCTTGGACGAGACTTCTGCTTTGAGGTAGGGACAGGCTCCAAAACAGGCAGCTGCCAGTCCCCCTGCACCCTCTGGGAACACTGCTCCAGGACTGGGGGACTGGAAAACAGAGCAGCAACCACTGCCTTGCTGAGGTTTGGGTGGGGGCTGTTGAGCCACCATGTGATTTTTGAAGTCCTTGAGGCTAATGGCATCAGTCACTGAACAGAGAGAAGTTTTTTTCTAATTGAAAAATCTCTTCAGTTTGATAAGCATTTGTAGTGTGCTTGAAAATGTGTGGTTGATCCATACAGCACAATGGATATGCCATAGTATGTACATTAGCTGTGTGTTCATCCTCTCCAAATTCACGTAAAATTGAATTTAGAAAATTTACTGTAACCAATAAATGAGTTTTCCAGTCAGAGCCCCATTCCATTAGCTCAGTGCTTTCAAGTTGCCAAAGGAGAAGCCTCAGTGGCTGTGGATGTGTCCATTGCACCGTGAAGCAGGATCCAAAGATCCCTTTGCTGTTTCAGCAGAGGCTGCAGGCTCTGGCTCTGAGCTCTGCTCCAGAAACAGGCAGAAACTCTGTGTGTGAGCACAGTCCTGCCATCACAGCTCCAGCAGTGGAGCCCTGTGTGTTTGGATACAGCTGAGGCCACGGCACCTGTCGTGGCAGGGGCAGGTCACTCTGTCTTCAGCAGGATTAGTCAGATGTGTCTAAACTTCTGGAACAAAGATCTGTTTACAACCTGGAAAATCCTGGCAGTAAACCAGCATATCAGGCTCTGGTCCCTCATGATGCATCCAGGAACTGTTCCTGTTTGCTTCAGCCTCATTCTTCTGGTTGGAAGCACTTTGCAGCTTGCTTAGGCTTCAGGAGTTGGGTGGAAAACATTGGCAACAACTTCGCTCTGAGGCTGTTGCCTCAAACTGCTTTGTAATTGTGAGCACAAATGAATGGAAAGAGTAAATGAGGCTTGTCAGGCCATGTAAGAGGGGAAGAAACCGAGGCAGTTCCCTGGTGTGGGAAAGCAGAGCTGTCAGGGCTGGAGCAGAGCACAACTCCCACAGTTTGTTTAGGCTGTTGCTGTCTATATGGACCCCTGGAAATACTTTGTATTTACTGAAGTCATTATATCCAGTGTGTTTTGCCTTATGCTAATGCATTGTCAGTTCTGTCTGTCCTTACACTGTTAGTAACCAAATCGTGTGCCCCTGGGCCTTAACAGGGAAATCGGCAAGCTTTAATAGCCACAGATCAATTAACAACTGTTTAAAAAAAGAAAGATTAACTGGCTGATTAAAGCTTTGTTTAAAAGTCTTTAAGAGGAGCCTCTGGTGCTCTTAATTTTATATAAATTCTTTAGTTTCTCTAGTTTTATATAACCTCAAACTTTTGCTCTCTGTGTTTTGCGGGCCTTTTATCCTCTCTGCCTTCTAGGCCACTGTATTTTTATCTCCCTTTTTCGTATTTACTTTGTTACTCAAGCATTGTTTATCTTCCTCCTTGCTTTTTGCAGCCTCTTCCATGTCTCCTAGGCTTGCCTGAACTCAGTCTGTCATTTATTCTTTCCAGGTAACCTACTCCAAGGGCAGTAAATGCTTCAGTTGTTCCTCTGCAGCAGAGAGGGACTGGTGGATGGAAAACATACGCAGACTATCGCAGCCGATGAAGGTAATAGAAACTGCAAAAATAAGATTAGTGGGGGAATGGAGGTGGTATGATTGGATTTTAGTCCAGTGTACCAGGGCTTCCCACAGATGCATCCTCAATTAATTTAGTCTGGGGAGCCGTCCGCTCATCCGTGTGTCTAAAGCTGCCGTGTGCTATTCCAGGGAGTGCAGTAGGTCAGACCTTTAATGAGTAAATACACACCAGCGTGCTTCCTGATCTCTGCCCCAGTGCCAGCTTGGGATGCAGGCTGCATTTCTGAGGCCGGGCACCTGGGAAAGATGGGGCACAGCTTCATAAGGGTCATGTTTTAATCTAGGAACCCAAAAAAACCAACATTAAACCAATGGGAGCCAGAGAGAGATGGGGAATCAAGTTGCAGATCAGCTGGAAAGGTCTGATAAGTCACTCCATAGCTGCAATCCTGCCTCCCAGGGACAGGCTAACAGTGCTCTGGGATTCCTCACCAGTCTGGCAGCTTTGGACAGGCTCTTGTACAGAATGTTTGTTTTCTAAAGCATTTCAAATACAGCTTTTGAAGAAGAAAAATATTCCGACACTCTTGACATACAAAAGACAGCCCTTTGCCTCTATTTTAGAAAATGTCCAGTTTTCTAGAGATTCCAGTTCTGTCTGGATCAGACAATCTGAATTGTGAATTCTGACTCTGTCCTTACCTCAGACAGAAAAGGCAGCACCTTTGCTGCCGCTTCAGAAGATGAAATATTCAACTTTCAGGGGTTCTGAATCAAAACTGATCTCTTTCTTCTGCACAGGACAATTGCCGTCGAGCTGAAAACGTGCTTCGCCTCTGGATCATAGAGGCCAAGGACCTGACCCCTAAGAAGAAATACTTCTGTGAGCTGTGCCTTGATGACACCCTCTTTGCCCGCACCACCAGCAAAGCAAAAGCAGATAACATTTTCTGGGGGGAGCATTTTGAGTTCTACAGCCTCCCACACATTCAGAGCATCACGGTTCACATCTACAAGGACGTCGAGAAGAAAAAGAAAAAGGACAAGAACAATTACATAGGCCTGGTCAACATTCCCACGGCCAGCGTGACCGGTCGCCAGTTTGTGGAGAAATGGTACCCAGTGAGCACCCCTACAGCCAACAAAGGCAAGTCAGGGGGGCCTTCCATTCGGATCAAATCCCGCTACCAGACCATCACCATCTTGCCCATGGAGCAGTACAAGGAATTTGGGGAGTATGTTACCAGCAATTACGCCCTGCTGTGCTCCGTGCTGGAACCTGTGATCAGTGTCAAGAACAAGGAAGAGATGGCTTCTGCCTTGGTGCACATTCTTCAGAGCACTGGGAGAGCCAAGGTAAGCACAGGTGGCTCCTGTTGGAGTGACTGTAGCTACTGATAAGGGATTCCTGGTGGAAACTTGGGGGCCCATGACAGTAAGCAGCAGCAGCAGCAGATGTTGTGTACAAAGTATAAGCGGGAGGACTCTATAACTTCATGTTATTCTGAAAATCAGCACCTACCTTTGAGTGTTCAGGAACCTTCCATTGCATTTCTAAAATCAGGATGTAGGTTAAGAGAAAAGTGAACAGGAGGTTGGTGAACTGGAGAAGTGCTTCTATAAATAAGGCTGTGATACAGTGAGCAGCGGGTGCCGGCGCTGAGTGAGCGCTGAGTCAGCTGATCAATGCCAGCATCGATTTGGTCAGCGTTTGAACAGCCATTTGGGGGATCTATACCCAGTTAATGGTGATCCCACCTGCCCCAAGGATGCTCTTAGGACTTCTGGGTGCACACTGGTTTCTTCAAATGGATTGTGGGAGAGTATCCTGCAGGTCGTGGGAAGTTCTGGGAAGCATTAGCATGCATTGATCTATCTGCCTGCCAGGTGCTGTGTGAGCAGTGCCACACTGGAGGCACCTTCTGACAGTGAAACCAGCTAGAGCAAGAAGTACAAATCAGAAAGACAGAGATGTGGAAGGATGGCTGTAAACAACATCCAAGGGACAGCCTCATCTAACTATTCCAGAAAAGGTCCTTTTCTGCTTGCCCCTTGAAAACATCTCAGAATGGCTGGTGCTCTGTGACAGTGTGTGTGACAGGAACACATTCCATAAGTGATCTGATGAGAGAAGCTGGTAGCTAAGATTATGTTGAAACCCTGCTGGAAAACAGGCTCTGGATTGCTGCAGTGCCTGCTGCAACAAGTAGATAAATTAGTATTATAACTTTGCATTCCTGGTGTGTGAAGTTTTGAACCTCTATTTATGGGAGGCACCAGGTGGCTCAGGCTGCCATAAAGCTCCTAAGAGGGTGTTTCCAGCTCGTACTTCTGCTGATGGGGATACAGCTGGATACACCAGGTGAAAAGAATTCTCGTGGATTTTGTTGAAAAGAAACAGCAATAATGGACTGAAATCCAAGAGTACTAAATCTCATTGACTCACATAAAGTTACCACTTCAGGAAAAAAGTATTACTGTAAAATTAGACCCTATATCAAGAGATTATTCTCTGTATCAAAACTTGCTGACAGATCCTGCCTGGACAATCTAATACAGTTCAAGTTAAGCCTTGTAGATAACTAGCAAGTTGAATGTTAACTTCTTTTTTCCCAAATCCTAAAGCACTCTTGGTTTGTAAATTTAATTTATTAAGCCATTCTTCTTATTTAAATATCATCAAGCTGTAATAACTTGTGTGTCACTTCTAATTTGGATTTTTAGATCCATGTTTGTATGGAATATTCCTTATAAAGATAAGGATAAATATAATAGCAAGCTTTCTTTCAGCAGACAAAGTCTCTGATAAACAAGCTGCTGAGAGGTTCTGTTCTGGAGCTAAACTGAAACAAAAGCTTGGCTGTAAAGGGTTTTTTTTAGAGACTTTTGCTTCACCCTTTATAATTTGTGATCTATATCATTCTACAAATATAATAAACCCAGGAGGAGACCTGGCTATTTCCTCGGCCCTTACTTCATGTAGCAGCTGCACCCCTTGTCTCAGGCTGAGAAATCATTTATTATCCTGAAATATCTTTCCTTCTTGGCTTCTGCAGTTAGCCTGGCACAAGTGAGCTGGTTAAAATCACGTTTGCCATTTGACCTTTTCCCCTCAGGACTTCTTGACAGATTTGGTGATGGCTGAGGTAGATCGTTGTGCAGAACATGATGTCTTGATCTTCAGGGAGAACACACTTGCTACCAAAGCTATTGAGGAATACCTCAAGCTGGTGGGACAGAAGTATCTCCAGGATGCACTGGGTAAGAAACCCCCTGTCTGCCACCTGTTTGCACAGCAAGGGCTGACCCTGAGCTGTGTCTGCAGCATGGCTGCAGCTGGGAATGTGGCATGGGAAGGAGCAGCCTGAGTGTCTCATACACAGCACACTGTCTTGCTCTCGATGCCCTTCCTCCATGTGGAGAAGGGTGCTCTTTGCTGCCTGCAGGAATGGCACCCAATGCAAGGCAAGATTTGATGTAGCTCAGTTCCTCTTCAAGTTTGTATTACCATGTTGTGTTTTTCTGGGTAACTTTGTTTTGTGTCTCTAGCGTGATAAATAGGTATAACACTGCAATTTCTTTGCGAGCAATGGTGCTTGTTTGATCTGATATATAAAAAGGGGTTTTGACACATAGTCCTTAGGGAGACAAGGCCAGGGAGTGAGGCTGCAAGGCTGCCCAGCATCCCAGGACAGGAGATCAAGATGCATCCTCTCTGGGAAGCCTCTTACCTACATTTATCCTGAGTGCTCGTTATTCACTGACTCATTAAAACTGCCTGGCCATCCTCGGATCTCCTACTCCATTCTCCCCACCAGGGTCTTCATGCCCACTGTTACATGCCAGGGTGGACTCTGATAATTTTGTTACTGTCCCCCCCTCCACCAGAAGGTTCTGCTCTAGTCATAAGCCAGTGCCTGGGGAATTCCTGGCCACACCAAGCTAGCAGTAAAGGGGACCAAAGCCAGGCTCGCTGGCTTCCGCAGGCTCACCACAGTCAGCTTTTAGCAGCTCCACACAATCTTCCTTCCCCACAGTTGCACAATGAGCCACCCACCCCCTGTTGTTTCTGGGATGAAGAAAGCTTTGGAAATTGATACAAGAGAAACAAGATCAGGCCAAAGCCAAGTCCCACACCACATCCTTTCACAAAAAGGAGAGAAAAAAGCCAAGCTGCCTGCTTTCCCAGCAGTTTCGCTTGTCCTCAGCAATCCCAGATGCTGGCAAGGCATCAAGGAGATAGCTGGCTAAATTAGTGCTCCAAGGGTCAGTGTAGTCAGCTCTGGGATTATATCCAGTTTGGCCATTTCTGAAGTGTAATGAGCCTGTTCTGGTAGTCTTATTCTCCTGGGTGGGACCACTGAGTCTAAGTCACAGTTGTAGGCTCTCACCTGGTATGAGCAGCCTGGTACTTTGTGCTGTGCTTCCCAGCAGGTTGAACATCAGCTGTGGGACCACTCCATTACAGCTGACTGCAAGCTCCTTAATGTGCAGTAATTGCATTAAATATTTTAACATTAATGACTTCTAATACATCATTTAGCACTGAGTGATAAGATGGTAAATCATGGGCAGGAGAGATGGAAAATGCCCCTAAGGCTGTCCAGCTTGTCTGCAGCTCAGGGCAGCTTCACTCATGACAATATCCCCATCTAATTCTTTGTCAGGTTTTAAATGTCATTTTACTCAGCTGCTCTATTCTTTGAAAGGATTAACAACACTGTGGTTGGTGTTAGCAATGTAACCTGTCTGTAAGGGAATCTTATATCTGAATCTTGTGGGCCACAAAGAGTAAGCTTCAAATATGTTTAAGGATAAAAGAACATTATCCAGTAAACAAGAGTTAAAACAGAATTGGCTCAACAAAAGTGATGCCAGCAGTTTTGCAAGTAAGAGATTTAGATGCCCTCAGCAAAAATTAAGAAAGTGTGGTGCCTGCTTTGCTTGCAACAACACCAAGCTGAGATTTGGGAAGGGGCTGAGAGGTGTTTAAGGGGTTTTAGGAAAGCAAAGGCTAAAATCAAGCCCCATTTCCACAAATAAGCCTTGTGTTAGCTCAGAGCCAGTGAGATCATCTGAGGAGATGAACTTGAAAGACATTGAATCATTAAACCAATGAACAAAGGGTTTTTCCTAGTAAACACCCAACAGCTTAAAAATCACTTGGAATGCCTGCATATAGAGAAGGGAAACCACTGAGTAGTTCATTCCAGTCTGTCAGACAAAGCCAACTTCATGTGGTTTGTATGTGAGCAGTTTCTGTTGTGATGCTGAAGGGAAGGGGTGACAGAAATGCCAAGTAGCTTGAAAGATGCAGGCCATAAAAACACTGTAAGGTGTTGATATAAGAGGTTGAGAAAATTAGCAGCATCTAGCTAGTGCTTGGGTATTACTCTTATTCAAGGGCAAGGTGACGCTTTTTAAAATTATATTAAAAAAAAGGCAGATTTAGACATAATATAAATAAATATCATTGCCAGCGCATTTTCTGGGGAAATTATGAAGACAAATATCACACAGCTTCATTCCTAGCACTGTGGATAATTCATAGTTGATAACACAGTTTGAATACCAAGTCAAATCCTCCTCTCTAGGCCATGAGGGAAGTGCCTGCAGGGTTGCTAAGCAGAGCCATCCTGTTTTTGCATCTGTGCTTGGGGACAGCAAGGGCACTGAGGGGAGGCTGAAGCATCAGAGCCCAGGCTGTGCTCTGTTGGGAAAGGGCTGGGAGGAGTCGTGTCTCCAACAGCTGGTGTCTGGAGGCTGAGCTGCAGACACCAGAGCAGGACAGGCAGTTGCCAGGGAAAGACATAAGCAGGATTTAAAGGTGTGTCAAGTAGGCTTTTCCTGTAAGTACCCTGGTTCCTCATCCTCTTCCCTTTTTCCAGGGGAGTTTATCAAGGCTGTGTATGAGTCAGATGAAAACTGTGAAGCAGATCCCAGCAGGTGCTCACAGAGTGAATTAGCAGATCATCAGTGCAACCTGAAAATGTGCTGTGAGCTGGTCTTCTGCAAGATTATCAATTCTTACTGGTAAGCCATCTTCCTTCCCTCCCTTTGCCCCCTGTTTGCTCGGGGATGCCTGTTCCTCCTCTGAGGGTGAGGGAGCAGCAGTGGGACAGGGAAGGAGCACAGCCCCTTCCATCTTCCCAGGCTGCCTTTGTCCCCTTTCCTCACTGCCTTCCTGCATGTGACTCCAGATTGCAGGTGGAACCTGTGCCCAGACTGAGGGGTCCCATCCCACAAACCACACCTCCCCAAATCCTCTGCCAAGGGAACACATTCTGAATGTGACTGGATAAGGAGGGAATAAAGTCAGAAGATAATAGCTTAGCTTGGACTTGGCATAAAAAGCTGCAAGTTTTGATGTGTGCAGAAGACTTTTAGACCCTTCAGATGTGTGGAATTGAACAGGAAATCATAGGGAGGAAGCACTGACAGAGAGATTTCTATTAATCTCTGTTTCTGAGTAGCAGTGGAAGAAGAGAGGCCTTTCTGCTTTGGCATGAAGCGAAGGCATAGCTTAACATTCAGAGCTTAACAAGCAAGGTAAAACCGTCAGATATGGAGATGAGCTCAGTTTGCCTCATTTGTTTTCAGTATTCTAACACCCTGTTTGCTCCAGGGTAGCAATGGATAAGTAGTTCCTAGCTTGCAAATCAGCATGTCTAGAAATGGCTTCACTTAACACATATGAACAAGGGGTGCTTTAAAGACTACTTAAGTGCCACCAGATTAAATGGGGATCTATGAATAGAGGCTTAATGACATTACCTAGCCTAGGGAGAAAGAGAAAAAAAAGGGGAGGTAAAAAAAGAGCTGATGTTTTCTCACAGATAAGTATTTCGGGTGACTGATCACCAGTTCAACTTCTTGCTTCTCGTTGCCAGTGCAATTTTATTTCCTTTTTTTTTTTTTGCTTTCCAGCGTGTTCCCTCGTGAGCTGAAGGAGGTGTTTGCATCTTGGAAGCAGCAGTGCCTGAACAGGGGCAAGCAGGACATCAGTGAACGCCTGATCAGTGCCTCTCTCTTCCTCCGCTTCCTGTGCCCTGCCATCATGTCCCCCAGCCTCTTCAACCTCATGCAGGAGTATCCTGATGACCAGACCTCTCGCACGCTCACCCTCATTGCTAAAGTCATCCAGAACCTCGCCAACTTTGCCAAGTAGGTGGTGCCAGGGAAATGGAAAACCGCGGCATGCCTGATTCCGGTTGTGCTCACAGGCAGCTGATTCTCTGGCAAACTGAAGCCAGCTTTAGGAAAGGGGGAATCTTCTCACTTAGATGTGAACACTTGAGACACCTCAGATAAATTCTTCTTACACGCGGACTGGAGCTGTGTTGAATTCTGTGGAGGGGACACGGCATAAAACCAAGAGTTATGCACTAGCATGTTAGTGTATGTGCTGTTTCAAAGGGAGAGCAGCCTGTTCCCACCAAGGATCATGATTATCATGTTCTCTCCCTCCAGAATTCTCAGCTGAATGATATAAAGGGCATGGCATCTGTCCTACATGGGAGGAGAGAAAGAGTATCTGTGGGAGGGAGCAGGGAGAGATGTGATTTGTAATATAAACAGTGAGGTAGTAGTATTTAAGTAAGTACAACAAAGCAGTAAATCTCTTAAATTGTCCATGTGTTTTTTTTCCCTCCAAGACTTCAAAATCTTCAGATTTTGAATTTTTTTTTTTTTTAAACTCCAAATCTTCAGAAATGCAGGTCTAAAGTGTTTAAGTAATTGTCTGTAAGCACTTGTACTCTGTATATTGTGTGGAGGTTATTGACTGGGTTTCCCCCCACCTCCCTTTCCTGCAGGTTTGGTATTAAAGAAGAGTACATGGCCTTCATGAATGAATTTTTGGAACATGAGTGGGGAGGAATGCAGCGTTTTCTGAGGGAACTCTCTAACCCAGATACCATCTCCAACATGCCTGGATACGACGGCTACATCGACCTGGGCAAGGAGCTCTCGGTGCTGCATTCCCTCCTGTGGGAGGTTGTGTCCCAACTTGATAAGGTAAAGCTGTTTGGAGGCCTGGGAGGGCGAATACAGGGATGGTACCATAGCAACAGCAAACACCAGGGAATATCAAGGGAAGGCTGGAGATTTGGAGGGCAATGTGTGATGGTGCTGCTTCACAACTGCTCCTTCCATGATTTCGGATCAGGGCCTGCAGCAGGGCGTGTGAGGTGGTTGGGCTTCAGCAGCACTGCAGACACTTTGCAGAGCCTTTAGGAAGGTCAGGTACTGAAGGCATTGCTTGGAAGTGGACCTGAAATCCCCTGGGCAGCCAGTCCTGTCTCATAAGTGAGGCATTTGGACAGGAAAAGGCCACGTTGCTGTGCCCTTGTGGTGCTAAGGGAGGTGCTTTGCTGCATACTAGGCCCTCCCCTGGCTCTGGTGGAAGAATGAGTTGGCCCTGTGGAGCTGTTCTCATCAACACCCTGATCCAAAGCCTGCTGAGATGCTCTCATTTCCGTAGTCTTTGATTTTGGCAAACAAGGAATGCCATGTAAGAAGCTGGATCCGCTCCGAGTGCCATCCTGTAGCAGAGCAAGATGCTTTCTGCTGTGCCCTGTGCTGAGCTCATGTGCAGTGTCCAGGTTCTGTTCTTCTGATCCCAGCAGACACCATCACCAATGAACACTGCTTCCATTTACCTATAGAAGGAGGAAAGGCAGAGCTTTGCTCTCCGTTAGCTATCTGGGTTTGCAGGAACCAAAATCATTAAAATGTTGGTAGCAAAGGTAGTTGATAAGGCCCAGAAAAGCTGAACTGTGTGGTTTTGGGTTTTTTTGGGGTTTTTTTGTTGTTTTTTTTTAAGTGCTTGGAACTGTTCCATACTTCAATTTTTAGAGGTGCATTATTTTGTCCATGTTCCATGTATATTATTCTTTCTTTTGAAACTGGAGAAGTAAGGTGAATAGCGATGCACTCAATTTTTATTGCATTAGGGTTTGCCAAAGCAATTACTGGTTGTGTATCTATTTTTTCACGGTACATTATTTAAAAGAAAAAACAAAAATCTGAGCTTGTTGCGTCAGAGTAAATTGAAATGCCCTTGACTCAAAAAGACAGTCTGTATATTAATCTTAGTTTGATAATGAGTTATGATGCTGTTTTTCAGTTCACCTCATACATGTACACAGTGTGGATTCCAAATGTATGGATCTGCATGGCCCTTTCTGTAGGTTAGATGTATGGATCTATCCTAGCAGGCCCTTGGGAGCTGGTACAGTGGTTTCCTAAAAAGAGAATTAAGGGGTAAAGTTACATGCATTATGGCTTTACTGTAGGGAATGACTGTGAAATAATGAGAGGAGCCACCTTGGAGATTTTAATAGCCACAGTGCTGTATGAAAGTGTCTGTAAAGAGACCTTTCTCTGGAGCCAAACTGGCTGAATACCTGCTTATGGGGAAAACAAGGGTCTCTTTGAGAAGAACATTGGTTTTGTAGCAGAATTTTAATTTTTTAATAAATCTGCAGCTCCTTCACCTTCTTCCTGCAGTCCCAGGAGCCTGGAGATGCCCTGTAGCTGATCTCCCAGCAGTGGCCCAAAGGGGTGAGAAGCCAGGGCCTGGAGGAGCAGCCTTCCTTGCTGAAGGCCAGCTGCTCTTACCCTCAGCCTGGCCAGCACTGAGCTAACCTGTAATTGGAGCCACACATTTCATCCCATGCTGATGGGGTGATATTGGGATGAGGATCACTGATGCTCTCATGCAGTTATTTTTCATGTTTGGGTAGGGAAGAATGGCTTAATTAATTGTCGATAACGGTGCGAAAGGAGATGGCATCCACGTCGGATACCAAAACTGAAAGGCTTATGAAACGAAAACCTTCCCTTTCCCCATCACCCTCAACCCCTGCGATCCTCTCATGATCCCCCTCATCTGTTGGCATGCATTTCCTTTACCACATGACACCCTTTGCCTGGAAAGTTCCCCCCACCAGCTGAATCTGTAGCCTTTGAATGCCCTTCAATGAGCAGATGCCGTAGTTTTCACTTTGACCTCACCCACCCGGGACCCAGTGTGCTTTGCATGATAGTTTTGCATTGGAATGGCAGTAGTTTTGTTTTATTGAGCATGATTTTTATTTTTGGGGGTCAATCCTAATTTCTTTTCTATTTCCTTTTCTTTCCTCAATGTCTGCTGCACCCCGTTTCGTCTCCTCCATCCATCTCGTCGCCGTCGTTGCGCTGCTCCATAACACTGCATTGCGATCCTGGCACACCCGCACACAACCACCCACCCTCCTTCCTTCCACTCCATCCCTCCGCCTCTGTGCATCGGTACCAAAAAAACCCAAACCTGGCGGATGTCGTGGTGCTTGTATCCAATTAGGGTGAAAATTCCTTCCTACAGGCAACTGTGGCAAAACTGGGACCTCTCCCCCGTATTCTTGCGGATATCACAAAATCCATGACCAGCCCTACACCCACGCAGCAGCAGCTGAAGCGTTTCACGGAGCACAGCTCCAGCCCAAACGTCGCTGGAAGTCTCTCCTCGGGACTTCAGAAGATAACTGAGGACCCCACCGATGGGTACGTCCCAGCCAGGGCTCAAGGGCAGCTGTGGGGTTGTTAAAGCTGTGAAGAGTTGGAATGAGATCATCTTCGAGGTCTCCTTCCAGACCAAAGCATTCTGTGGTTCCAAGGGTTGGGGGCTTCATCACCTGAGCTGGCTGCCCGGCCCCGCTGTGGAATGGGGGGCTCTGGCCTCTCTCATGGGGAATAGACAGTTCCAGTAAGAGGTGCACAAGGTGGCACTGGGCACTTGGAGCTTTGGAGTTACCCAGGACTCAACCACATCTCTGGGAGTCAGTGACTTGAGCTGATAAAAAATCCAGTTCTGTGATTTACTGGCAGTCTGAGTACACGATCAGCCATCGTGTTTCCTTCTGGCCATCAGGCTGCTAATGGGAAAACTGAACTGTAGGTGAAACTTATTAGCTGTGGAACAGCAGAAGTAGTCCCTCCTGTGTTTCATGCAGCATTTCTCATACTGTAACAGCTGTTAATCTGGAGCTGTGACATGGCAGAGCTGCCAAAGGGCTCGCCTGCTGCAGGCCCAGAGCAGCAGCACCTCTACCTGTGCTGTCAGGTACAAGGGCCAGTTTGTCACGTGCCCCCTGAGCTTACGTCCAGCTCTGAAGGAGCCTTCACACAGCTCCTGCTGAATTTTAAGACCTCCATAATACACAGAGTCATAGAATTATTAAGGCTGGAAAAGCCTTCTAAGAGTATCAAGTCCAACCATTAGCCCTGCACTGCCAAGGCCACCACGAAACCATATCCTCATGTGCCACATCTAAACACCTTCCAAGGATGGTGACTCCACCACTGCCTGGGCAGCCTGAGCCAGTGTTGACAATCCTTTGGGTGAAGAAATGTTTCCTGGTATCCAATCTAAACCATCCCTGGCACAACTTGAGGCAATTTCCTGTTGTCCCATCTCTTGTTACATGATGGCAAAGGGTTAAATGCCATCTGAAGTGTTGCTAGAGACAGAAGTGACTAAGGGGGGGAGGATTTAGTGGGACTGGTTTAGATTTCACCTGTAAAAAAAATAAAGATGAAGGACTTCTTGAATCAAACACAATTCTCCAAGATAAGTGGTAATTAAGGAAGAGTGTGTTCTGACTTGCACACAAAGAGCTCATAAAAGGAAGTCTGGCTCCTTGAAGCTTTCAGTGGGGGGAGGTTAAGTGAGGTAGAAAGACTTCTCTGGGACAGATCTCTCGGGGTCTTGGCTGCTCAAAAATTAACCAAATTGCTTTCCACTCCACAGTGACATAAACAAGATGAAGTCTCCAACCCAGGAAAATGTAGATGGACATTTTAGGGGCAAGACCTTACTGCTGGTTCAGCAGGCATCCACCCAGAGCATGACTTGCTCAGATAAGGATGAGAAGGTAAGTGTCTTGCCCAACGGACGTAGCATCTCTCTCATGGACCTGCAGGACCCTCACACAGCTCACAGTGACACCGCTTCCATGATGCACGACGTGCCTTTGCGCCTGGCGGGCAGCCAGCTCTCCGTCACCCAGGTGGCCAACATCAAACAGCTGTGGGACACCCAGAGCACCCCCCAGAGCGCTCCCCAGGTCCGGAGGCCGCTGCACCCGGCGTGGAACCAACAGGGCAGCCTCCGGCCTCTCTCATTCCAAAACCCGGTTTACCAGCTCAACAACCCGAGCCCCCCCATGGCCAAGGCCTCTGTGGACTCCAGCCCGGAGAACCTGAGCACTGCCAGCTCCCGGAGCCGCAGCAACAGCGAGGACTTCAAGCCCAGCGGGCGCAGCAACAGCAGCCTGGAGGACTCTGCCAAGCGCAGCTCGCAGAGCGAGGACTCGGCGCGGCGCCCCGCGGGCCCGGACAAGCACGTGCCGGTGGTGCTGCCCCGCCAGAACAGCAGCAGCCAGGCGCAGATCCGCAAGATGGACCAAGCCGTGCTGGGCACCAGGGCCAAAACGCTGCACACGCTGACGCACAGCCCTTCCCTGCGCAGCACGGGCAGCGTGTCCGGAGCCTCGGGGGCCCTGGGCATGGAGCCCATCCAGAACGGGAGCCGCTCCCGGCACCAGTCCTCCTCCTCCAGGGAAAGCCCCGTCCCCAAGGTGCGGGCGATTCAGCGGCAGCAAACGCAGCAGGTAAGGAAGTCCTGCCTCCAGGCCTCTGCTTTGGTGTTCAGCCCACTGCTCCTCGGCCTCCAAAGCTTTCTTGACCTTGAATCTGAGAATCTGAGCTGAATCAGGAGTAGCAGCACTTACGCCAGTGGCCAGTAGCAAGTGTAAGGAATAGTCGTGCTTGTCACCCTCACAAGCTTGGCAAGCCGCCTTATCTGTGCCACTGGGATGCTTTTGTACTGAACCTAAAGGGAAAAAAAACTGTTTTCCATTTACTAAGGTAGCAGCAAACCTGCTGAAAGAAACAGAACTGGAAAATTTCCCTGAATACAAAGGAAAAAAACCCCAGCTCTTTGTAGTGGTAGTTCAGATCACCATGTGAGACTGCATTTGCCCTGTGGTGCTAATTTAAAAGCAGAGCTACCTCGAAACAGGGAAATGAACAAAGATAAAACATCACAGAATAACTGCTGCCAAAATAACAAATATGCACAGTTGTCTAAAGTGTGGAGAAATCCATATTTCACCGTGATGAAGCAATCTCTTGCTGTTTCTCAGAAAAGTGCTGCTTTTTCATTTATCATCCCAAACGATGAATAATGCAAATTTTCTGTGGAAAGGAGTGCTTATATCTACCAACTCCTAATGCACATTATCAGTTGCTCATAGGCAACTGTAAATCAAGGTTTTCCTGTCAAAAAGCCAACATTCCTTTATCTTTAAAAAAAAAAATAATAGCAATCCTGTTGTGATTTGCTGTGTATGAAAATATTTTCCTAAATTAGTTTAATTTTACAGAGGCAGTGAGTATTTCAATGCTACAGTGAAGGTGGAAAACATGATCTGCAGGTCAGAGCTCTTGTAGGGGGAAGGCTTTGGGCTGTGAGGTGAAGCTGGCAGAACAACCTCTGCTGTGCCCAAGGTTTTCTTGGTGTTCCCTGACAGTGGAGCTTTCTTGGCAAACTCCTGAATGTTACAGGAAAACCTAGGTGATGCCTGGGAACCCAGGAACAATCAGGGCTTCAAAACTACTTTGATACCTCAAGTTCATTGAAGTATGAGACCAGAAACACTGAATCACAAGCCAAAGCTTAGTATGCCAAGTTAGTAATACCCAAAGAAGTAATTGCTTGTTATTTGAAGTGTGTGTGTGTGTTTGTGTCTTCCTGCAGTGTGTGTTTTACAATGGGGCACAGGGGCACGGCTAGGTGAAGGGTTTTTTGTGGAATTACAACCAGACCTTGTGTGGTGCTGGTAGCACATTTTAGGCCAGTAACAAGGATAAATGTGAAGGGGATGTGCATCCACTTGTTTTCCCACTGTACTTTCTATACGAATTGTTTCCACTGGATTCATTAGAGTACTTGCTCCTGCTTTATTCAGAGAAATCAATTTGTTCTCTCCTTCCCCACACCCATGAACAACATCTTGAATGGTGCCAAATCGAGTGGCCAACATTTTTTTCAAGGCAAATTCCATTGCGTCCTTTTAATTGCAAATCTTGTTGTGGAATTCTGTTCTTGTTTAAAAAAGAGAAAGAGAAAAGAGAAGTTGGGCATGTTCTTTCTGGGCATGTTCTTTCTGGGCATGTTTTGTGGGCGTTATAATTATTAGACTCTGTTCTCTACAAGTCCCATTTGTTTCTGAATATAGAGCTGGGCCCTTTGTTTGCTGGGAGAGGTCACTTTTTGCCTTCCATTTCCATTTAGGAGGTAGGTGGGAACAGAAATGTCAGTGTGTTCCTCTGGAAGAGAGGCAAAGAGGGGAATTAATACATGATCCTAGCAGACTAATTCTTTTTTTTTGCCCTTTATTAGAGAATAACTTGTAACCCATTAGCATGTGTGACTTGCCATCCGCTTGGTCTTTGACAGCTTCCACAATTTGGCTGCTGGAAATATTCTGTCCTACACTTGGAAGCTTGTTTGGCCAGGTTTGTTGCTGCTCAGCAGTCTGGTGCAGGGCAGGGGATGTACTTTATAGTCACCTTTCTGCTCTCTGAGTCCCCTGTAGCTCCAGTGGCTGGTGACAGTGTTCATCCGTCCTGTTCCTGATTTCTCCAGCCATTCACAGCCACGCATGGTCCATGGTCTCCCTTGCTCTGGCTGCCTGACAGCAAATGCCATCAAAAAATCTGAATTAATGAGCTTTGCCAGGCTGCCACACTACACCTAAGGGGCTGTTAGCTTTCTTGTTTTGAAGACTTCCTTCTAGGCAAAAGGCCTTTGCCTAAATCCAAGAATTTTTGCCTAATTCCTATGCCTTTTCTTTGCCTTTACATTTCTGTCGAGGCTTCTTCCCGTGCTGGAAGTGTCCATGGCTGCTCAGGACAGCTGAGCTGTGGGAGCAGATCCAGCACCAGCCCTGTCTTCCTGAGCAGGAGAAACACAGCAGGAGGGTGACATGATCCCTGACTCCTAAAGAAGCTCTTCCTCCCCCGTGGAGAGCTCCTGGCTGAGACTGGGACTTCAGAAGCTCCAGCCAGGGAGCACAGTGCACTTGGGTGCACCACTGGGCCAGGCAGGGAGCTGAAGAGCTGCCTGGGCACAAAAAGAAGCTGCAGTTGGAGAGAAGTTGATCTTTTGCATTTCTCAAAACCATAAGACAATGTTGCTCTTTCAGGAGTAATTATGCTAATTCCTGCGCTTATAAACTTGTCTTTGTCCATGAAAATGCTTGGAATTTATAGCAAGCCATGATTTCCCCAGCCAGACGCAGAGTTTCTTGTCTCTTTTCTTGGCTCCCTTTTTGGATTCCCTTGAAGAGGAGAGAGAGAGCCTCCAAAGAGGTTGGACATTTCTCCCAGTCAGCACAGCTGGCCCTGGCAGGGCAGCTACGCTGCAATGGACCATCCAAACCTGGCAGGCACTGCTGTGATCGTGTCACACCTCCCTGCCACATCAAGTTCTGCCACACTGTCCCAGATCCAGGCTGTGCAGTCCCATGCTCCACTGCAGTCTGTCCCAGCCTGGCTGAGGAAGCTGCTCCCAAGCTCCTCAGCATTCCAGGGAAACCAGCCTGTCTCACGTGAGCACGCTGCGAGCAGAGCTTTGTCACTGTGTGTTCTCTGTGCAAGAGGTGGCAGGGTGAGAAAGCCTTGCTGACAGTGTGGCAGAGGGAAGAGGTGGATGTGAATGGGATTGGGAAACAAGAACTTTTTCAGAGAGAAGCTCACTTGGAGAGGAAGAAAAATTTCTAAAGTGGATTGGTTTTGGAGGGATTCAGGAAGGTGCTGTAGGTCCAAAGTCAAGGCAGGATGGAGTATCCCTGCAGGAGACCTTCTGGGGATCCTTTGAGGCTGCCAGATCCGTGGGTATCTTTCTCCTCCAGTTGAGCTGGTGTGCAGTTTCTCTGGTGTATGCTAACACCCAGGTGTCTCTGCCCCAGGTGCAGTCCCCAGTGGACTCGGCCACGCTGTCCCCGGTGGAGAGGACGGCGGCGTGGGTGTTCAACAACGGCCAGTACGAGGACACCAAGAAGGACATGACTCAGAACCTGGACGAAGTCAAGCATGCTGAGAAGGTAGATTTGATTCTGAGTACTGTGCACCCCACAGCAGGTTCAGAGAGACTTTCAGGCCCTGCTGTCACAGCATCACACATTCTCACACAGGTTATATTGGTTATAGCAATCACTAACTCTGTAAATAAAGTAAATCAGGATTGTTAACCCCACTGAGCATAGCTTAGGACATGCACAGGGACTATGCAGGGCTGCAGCTCAGCTTTCATCAGTAGCAGCAGTCAGATTTTGTCTTGGGCTTCTCCTGAGGCAAATGCCTGTCACCCAGGTACTGCAAGGTTTCTGAGCTGCACAGAAATCTGCGTGATCTGTTTTTGAAAGTGTGTGTTTTTTCAGGAGTAGATCCCATTTTTCCAAATACAGTTACAGGCATGTGTTGCTGTGGGGATGGAGTTGTTGTGTAAGAGGTCTGGTATTTTGAGAAGGCAGGGAGTGAGGAGAACATTTAGTGGACAAAGAAGCAGAAACATAGGATTGTTAGGAAAGGTGAATGAACCCAAAACAAAGGAATATATTGAAATTCATGGCAATATTGCAGAAATGGTTGCCCAGAGAGACAAGAGGAACCAAAGCTCAGCCAAGTAACCTGACAGGCTCTGGTTTGCAGTGACTGGTTTGCTCTGACCTGCCCTGATTGATTAGGTCCTGGAGAGTGAGTTATTTGGGTCCCACACACGTCTGGGTTTGTAAGTTTGGGCAGCCCAGGCCATTTCTGCAGTTGAACACTGTTAGCAGCATCTGCCTGAGAACTGCTGGAGTCTGGAGTAAGGTAGGATGTGACCAGTCAAGGATGAGGAGCCATGTCAGAGCCCTCTGGCTGCTGGAATTGTGCTGTAGAGTGATACCCACAGCGTGGGAGCAGCTGGATGCTCCTTCTCTGTGGTTGCCCCTCTGTTTACTTCTCACTTACTTTACTTCAATCAGCTTATTTTTCATTTTAAAAAAAAAACAACACTCCCCTAAAGAGCAGCAGAGCATTATAAGGATCTGATCTCTTCTTTTTTCTCCTTTGCACCCGATTCCCTCCTGCCTCCCTGGCCCCCCCAGTACGAGCAGGAGATCGCCAAGCTGAAGGAGTGCCTGCGCGTGTCCAGCCGCCGGCTGGAGGAGTACGAGCGGCGGCTCCTGGTGCAGGAGCAGCAGATGCAGAAGCTGCTCACAGACTACAAATCTCGACTGGAAGACAGTGAGGACAGGCTGCGCAGGCAGCAGGAGGAGAAGGACAGCCAGATGAAAAGTATCATCAGCAGGTGAGGCTTTGGAAAGCTCAGGACTGGGTTTTCCAAACAAGACAAGCGGCTCCCCTGTGCCACTCTATCCTTGGAGCTGAAGAAATGGGGGTGCAGGTGTGGAAACTTGCCTGAGATTGTCAGGGAGGTAAAAGAAAATATTTAGGAATTTTTAACTTAGGTCTCTGTTGTACTTACTATAGGTCTTTTTTTTGTTGTCATTGTTTGGAATCTGTACATGAAATTAGTTTTTCAGAGCAGCAGCATTTTTGGCAATGTCCATTCTGAAAATAACAAGGGTGAGCAACTGGGAGTGTCAGATGGAGAGATAAGCTTTCCTGAGTGCAGCAGAATTCTTCTCTTGGAGAGCCAGGAGAAGCAGAGAGTTCAAACCAAGAGGCCAGAGTACCTGAAACACTTGTGAATAATATTAAACTGTCCTAATTTGTCCCTCTCTTTGCTCATCAGACTCATGGCTGTTGAAGAGGAGCTGAAAAAGGATCACGCTGAGATGCAAGCAGTCATTGATGCAAAGCAGAAAATCATTGATGCACAGGTAGGTAAAGAGCTCAGGATCTCTCAGAACCTGTGTGTAGAACCTGTTACTGGCCCCTCTCTCCTGCCCCATCACTGTTCTCTATCTTCCAAGCTGTATCAGCCCTCAGTGTGACACGTGTCACTTATTGCCTCTGAGAGACAACTTTGGGCTTTATTTAATACTGTCTGACCTGGGCTCTGAGGCAGCCTGGCAACAAATCCCAGGACTGATCACGTCTCCAAACCTTTGCTGCTTTGTGAGATCCCAAGGGAGTAAAGGAATAGCAGTGCATTGTGTAGATGTTGTTCCAAGTGTGGACCTGGGACCTCTGGGAAAGCTGTGCCTCACCCCAGCATAGTTTAGCTGCCATGTGCATGCATCTCAGCTATGCCAGCAATAGCATGGCTTTGGACAGTGGAGTCCAGGAAAGAGAATGCTGCAATGGAGCATTGTCCTGGGAATGTCACATGTGGCATTTCACCCCACTGGCCGTCCCCAGCAGTCCTGGGGAAATGCCTATTTCCCACAAACCTGCAGCTCCCACCTCGGTCACCCTGGGCAGCTGTGGGGAGGGGAACCCAGTGGGAAGTGCATGTGGGTGTATCCTGTGGGGTCATTTCAGCTTTTCCTCTGTGTCTGTGCTGATCCCACAACAGAACCTGGGACTGGTTTGTATCTGCCTGCCGTGTTACATTTGTGGTATTTGCATTTGGAGGGTCTCTTTTCCTTCTTCTGGGCTTTTCAGTAGCTCCATATGGAAACTTTCTTTAATAATTTCTTCATTAATAACCTAAGTTATTCCCTACACAAAGAGTGGTGGTGGGAGTCTCAGCTGAACATGGTTAAACATGGCACTGAGGTATTAGAAATATTTGAACTCCTGTGGAACCATAGGGAAAATGTAAAGCAGCAAAGAGCTGTGTTTTTTGGAGATAGGCACAGTCAGGGCATCTCACTGTTACAGGCATGGAATGGCAGCTCATCCAGGCAGCAGCCTGGATTCTGAAATGGATGGATGCATTTTTCATCTGCCTCAAGAAGGTGGAAGGGCACTGGGCAAACATGCAAAGTGATTTTTGGAGGGGAGAGATTGTGGCTGAGTAAGAAACTTGCCTGTTACCTATGTGTGCCAGGAGGCTCTCAGCCGTGGTGTTGTTATGGGCTAGCAAGGTGGAGCATGGACCATTGTGATCCCAGTGTCACCAGCTGGCAGAGGGTACCACTGCTGACCTGTGAGACCTTCAACCCTCAGGGCTGGAAGGGTGTAGTCCTTGGTCACACTTCATCAAGTGATGCAGCGTTTATCACCTGTGGTAGAAACCAATGAAAAAACAGGAGCAAAACAGCAGCATTAAT
The DNA here is from genome assembly GCA_013399945.1 of Ploceus nigricollis. NCBI lineage: Eukaryota > Metazoa > Chordata > Aves > Passeriformes > Ploceidae > Ploceus > Ploceus nigricollis. The sequence goes on along the minus strand of VXBC01007010.1, from coordinate 612,427 downwards.
AATTTCTCTTTTTCTTGGTCAAGCAAGGTCACTGGCAAACCTCAACTGCTTCACTGTCAGGCAGTGCATGGGGGAAGTGCAGTTGTCACTGTCCTTCCTCGAGTACCTGAGCAGAGGAGGAAACTGGTGAAAGATTGAGAACAGACTCACCAGGGGAGCCCAGGTGTCTGCTGGGTTCTGTAGCACTCCCTTGAAGTCATGCTTGGAAGACTTTGTTTAGTCTGATTCCTTCAGTGGCTGGAAAAGGAAAGCTGTTTTTTTATGTGAGATTCATGGAGTGGGGCTGAAACCCAGCTTGTCGTGCCTGGCTGAAGAGTTAAAGGCTGCCAGGAGCAGCAGTGACCTGGGATGCTGTGCTTAGGGACACCAGCCTGGGATGGTCTGAGGGGTGCAGTGCAGCTCCCAGCACTGCCCCCATGCACACAGACACGAGCTGTTCCCCTGGCTCTGGAGCCTGAGCAGGGATAGGTCTGGCCAGACTCTCTCCTCGGAGCGGTGCAGCTGCAAAGAGAACTGGCCCAGTTGCTATTGCAAGTGACATCTCCACTGTGTTAAATTACAGGTCATAAATGGGGATGAGATAATTCCAACAGGCAAGTAAACCCAATCAGTTCTCTAGCTGAGCAGTACCCAGTCCTGGCCCAGCACACTGACCTCCTACCCATTCCAGCTCCTCCTGCTCCCTGTGCCCGGAGCGTGTTAGAGATGTGCCTGGTAGATCCCATTTTCCTTTCAGTGAGAAGATGCCTCTACTCACCAACCTTGTGCTTTTAAGATTGATTTTCCAAGTGTGAATTTCCAGCTGTTTTGCAGACTGGCTCAGTGTGTGCTCAGCGGTGTCTGGAAACACCCAGCCCTTCGTTTTCAACTCTTTGGAAAGATTTTTTAGAAATTTTTCAGGAAAAGTTTCAGAAGAAAAATTTTAATTTTAAATTGTGTGTTCCAGGTGAAATACAGTCAGAGAAATAGGAGCTTTGCCTGGCTGAGGGGCACATTCCTTCTGAGGCAGTTGTGTTCTGCAGGGTTCATTTCAGCATGGGAGAAAAGGCCTGTAACTCCTCAGCTCAGTGTTCTCCCTGCTCCCATCAGCTGGATTGGGATGAGGGCTAAGGCAGGCCTTGTGCCTCATGCCTCCTCCTCCTCCTCTGTTGGCTTTACACAGAGCTCAGTGTCTTCAGGGCTGTAACAGAAGCAGGACTTAAATTCTGCTTTGTTTTTGCACCCCAGCACTCACCCCTCTGGGGGAGCCTGCTGAAAAAAGCAGACATTGCTGATTAGTGCTGTAGCACACACTGATGTGCTGGGATCTGAATCCCAAGGGGCTGCAGTAGCATGTGAGTCTCCTGAGCAGTGTCTGAACTGTTCCTTAATGTTTCTGCCTTCCTTGCATCGTTTTTCCCTCTATTTTATTTTTTCAATGGGCTGGACTGGGAAGAGTTCCCACGTGCAACTTGTTTTGGTTGAGCAAATTAGACATTTTCCCTTCTCAAAGAACAAAAGCCAATCAGCTGGTGGCATGGAGAGCACAGTTACCTTCCTGATATCTTCAGCACTGCCTTCTGCAGCTGCATTATTATTATTATTATTTTTTTGGGAGAAAGATGGAAATTGTCATCTCTGATTATGCCAACAACTCCTTGGCTTGCCCCTCCGGTGCTGTATCCCACTGCAGATATCCCACTGTTAGCAGGCTGGGTCTGGTGATGGGTTATGTCAATTTAGCAGCACGCATCCCTGAGCTGTCTGCCCCGAGTGGAGGCTGGCACATTCTGTGCAAGGACAATCAACCAGGCACGTGCATTCGTGGAGCCCGGGAGCCCCCCGAGCTGGAATGGGTCTAGGAGCAGCGTGTTCCATGTTTGTTCTTTGTGTTCTGTCGATGGCATCTCCCCTCCACCCACAGTGCCCTCTCCCCCTCACCTCCAGTAACCCTCAGCGTTAGCTTTGGCTGCTGCTTCTCTGTGTTGCTGTTGCGCTGTCACCGCAGGCTGCCATTATCTGCTTTTTTTTATTATTATTTATTTATTTATTTCAAGCATCCCATGAGTTTACTCTGAGCACACTCCATCCAAAGCACAGAGACAATGGTCGGCAGATACCACTTGCACTTTTCTCTGCCAGATGAAACCCCCCCACCACTTTTATTTTCTGCTGCCTGTTTCTGTTTTTCTAACGTACTTCTAAAATGTAATATGGAAATTGGCTACCATTGTTATTAACACCGACACCCTCCCACTCCCCTGTGGCAAAACCCTGCCTGGCTGGGTGGAGCCTCCATGCCTGGATCAATTCCCCGCTGTAACTCGGATTCGTCGCACACGGCAGCCCCGGAGGGCCGGAGCGGCCGCAGAGGAGCCCGTGGCACCCCGAAAACAGAAAGAGGCAGACAGCCCATCTCGCCAGGGAACGCTGGCCCAGCTGCCTCTGCCCCGAGCCCAGGCCGCTCCCAGCGAGGGCGCCGGGCGTGCGGCAGCTCTGACGCTGTGGGGTGTCTTTGCAGGAGAAGCGGATCGTGTTCCTGGACTCGGCCAACACGCGCCTGATGAGTGCCCTGACGCAGGTAAAGGAGCGCTACACCATGCACGTCCGGAATGGCAACCCTCCCAAGCTTTCCATCACGGAGAATGGTGAATTTAAGAACAGCAGTTTCTAATCCTGCAGGTGCTGCCAACCACCTCCGTGGAAGAGCAAGACGGAGCAGAGCCAAGACCCCTCACCGTCACTGATTGTTGCACATAGTTCTTCTGTAAAAGGAAAGTTGTATTGTTTGAAGATTGTATTGTTTGAAGATTGTTCTAAAATTGTTTTAGAGTTGTATTTTAAAATTGTATTTTAAATTGTTTTAAGATAGTATTGTACATTCAATAAAATTGAAAAAGCAACTCTGAAGGGTGGGCTTTAATTCCCCACTCAGGGCCAGGAGAACCAGGCTCCCCAGAATAAGTCCTTGTGGATCACTGTGTAAATAGAGGGAGTTCTTGGGTTGTGTACAGAAAATGCCAATGTAATATACCAAAAGGAAGTGAATACTGTAGATTTTTTAATTATTGCTATTTTTTTTATTATTATTATTATTATGTTGCTGTTGTTGTTGTTGTTGTTGTTGTTGTTTTTCTCTTGTTGAAAGCACTGCAGTCCTGGGAGGAGGAAGAGGGGAGTGTGTGTGCGTGTGTGTTGTGGGTGAGAGACGTGAGCAGCAGGTGACTCGAGGCAGCAACTGGCTGATAAAAGGACATGAATGGAGTGAAATGAATTCCATAGGAAAACTCACCAGCTGGGTTTATTCCCCTCTTCTCCAGCTGGTCTTTAGCTGAATGCAAACTTGATAGCAAACGTTTTAGCAAGAGAACTGGCTCTTGCTGTGTCCCGTACCTACTTCCAACAGGACTCTGTCATAAAACAGTCTTTCTGAAGAAGGTACAAAGTGGGAGCAGCAAGCTGGATTCCTGGAATTTGCACAGTCAGGCTTCCTGTCAGACAGAGGGAATCTGCAGGATTTTGTGGTAGGATTCTTTCTTTTTTACCCCAGTTCTGATGCAGTTTTATATTTTCTGTTTGGAGGATTTACAGACCTGTAAATACTTTTTTAACGATTTCTAGCCAATCTCCACTGTACGCCCACTGCAGAGGCACCCTGAATTCCCTCTCTGCTCTCCATCAGGAACAGACAGGTTAATCCTCTCGGGAAAGGGCTAACCAAAGGGTGCCCATGCCCAGCACAGGAAATTCCATATGCAAAAGTCCCTTTTTCTAGAGGATTTCTGTATTTTAATGCTTGTTTATTTTCACTATTTCAGCCACTTGCTTAGCCAGCGTAGTTCCAATGAAAGGTGCTTTCTGCACCTTTGTTGAAAGATCTTCCATTTCTGCTGAAATTTTCCTTTCTCTGGATAATTTTAAAGGGATTTTATTTTTAATTCTGTACACTGCAGTTCTTTTCAGGAGTTTTGACTAAGCTTTTGTCTCCAATTCCTTTCAGTTTTGTTTCATAGAAGCATGATTCTAGACTGTGTGTGAATGGGATATTGCTCCAAAGTGACCTTCTCCTGGGAGATAGTGACATTCACAACCTGTAACAGATGAACAGTAAATGGCTTGGTATTGTCAATTCTCATGATTTCATCAAGTGCCACAATATTTAATCTGAGAGAGGGTTGGTTTTTTTTTTAATCCTAGATTTTGGAGTCAGGTGTGAATTTTTACTTCCAGCTTTTGCTGTGCATTTCTAGCCCTCAAACTCTCACAGTAAATTAAATTATTGCAGCATTGATTGAAATTGTTAATTACAAAAACACACTGATAACAGTGAGTGTGATTAACTATTCACACATGCTGTGGAAATTGGAAAAGTTTACTTCAATTTGAGACAAAACCTTGAGAGGTGCCTCAGTGTGGGATTGTCTCATGAAAAATGCAGGAGTGTCAAAGCCAGTTCCCTGCACATGAATTTTTGGCAATACCAAGACCCAAACCTGGTGTCTGTTGCCAAGTTTGCCTGGTTTTTGGAAATGAATTCATCCCAGCCCTGTGGCTGATGCAGGAGGTGGCAGAGCAATGTGTGTGCTCTGGTGTCACAATGCTCAAGCTACCATCACCACCCACATGTGTTCTGTGCATCAGTGCAGAGACCCCCTGTGCTGCAGCATGTGTGTGCATCAGTCCTAGCCAGGCCTTCTGGAGCACTGCAGCCAGCTGGGATGTGGGATTAATGCTCGGCTCTTTGGGATCAGGGCTGCTCTGGCTGCTCAGCCAGGACTCACTGCTGCTGGCACTGACACACCTGGGGTTGTGCTCTGCATTGGCTCAGCAGTGGTTACTTTTCCATACTTTCCAAACCGTCTTCCAGCTCTAGATCCTTGCTGACCTCTGATATTTTATTCCTCAAACTGTGCCTTTGAGTTTCTCCTTTCTCCCTTCAGGCATCGCAGCCGTAGCCAACTTCTCCAGTTTGTGTTGAGCTGTCACGTGAGGGCCTCTTTTACACAAACCCTTTTTGTGGGCTCTTTCTGTGGGATCTGCATGTCCCTGTAGCCACGTACTGTAATTGCACAGCTGTAGCATCGGGGAATGTGTTCCCATCCCTTTGGGGCATGTGAACTGCTCCCTTGTGGCAACATGCAGGTGATGTGGGTGTGCTGTGAGCGAGGTGTGAGTGAGTGCCCGTGGGGCTGCACTGACAGAACAAGGCAGAAGCAGATGTGTTGTTCTAGGAGAGTTATTCCAGCATTATTTTGGGAAACACCTTTCCCCAGAGCTCCCCAGTGCTCTGGTAATGTCAGAGGTCGCTGGCTGACCTGTGTGGTTTGATGCTGAGGGCTCTGAGGTGTCCATTTTGGTTTCTGCAATAGGGGCAGCATTTCAGCCTGGAATTCTAGAGGGGAAATAATCCCTGCCCCAGTATTGGTGAGGTCTTTGGTAGTGCATCATTCCAATACTGTACCTTCTCCTGTGTGTTTCTCAAGCTTATAGAATGCTTGTAGGAAAAAGCAGCAGCTCACTCAAAGCCTGACCCCTCTCTGTGGTCTCACAGCTCGTTGCTAGGCTGGTTGTTTCTCTGCTTTTCCAGTTTCTCCCCTTAGGTGCCAGGCGTGCTCCTCCAGCTCTGCCACCGAGGGGTTGCTGCCTGCAGACCCTGGAGGGGTGAAGGTTGCAGAGTCAGTGCTGCGAGACTGGAATTGATCTGCTGCAGCACAAAACACTGCTCCCGAGTCCTGCAGGCAGCTGTCTCTCCTAGTTTGTTACCAAGCAGCCTTCCAGAAAACTTTCAGCTGCCTCAAGCTGACAATATGTGAAAATGCCAGTTTCTATTTTGTGCAGACTGATAAAATCCAAGTGGCACTAAACCACGTGTCTGTTCAGGAGCAGGAGCCCTGCCTGGGCCTGATCACGTTTGGGTTTAGACTCGTGGCCAGTGGGCTCTGAGGGAGTAAATGGTGCAGCGTGTGATGGGGAGCTGTCTTTGGGGTCACACTCTGAGCAAAGACTGATGGCTGTGTCTAATGCTGTGCAAGGAGCTGCTGCTCTCACTGGGGAACAGATGAAGTAGTGCAGGAAAAATTGGATAGCCTGGGGGAGGAATACTCATGTTCCTCAGACTGAACAGGAAAGTCACCCCATCTTGGTGTCTCATTCCATGCTGGCCACATTGGTACCGTTCTAGGGGGGTTCTCTCCAAACCTCAAAGCCACCTGGGGTTCTTGAGTGCTCAGAAAAAGCTTGAGGCCAGCACAGCAGGGCAGGGAGATGGAGCAGCCTCTTGTGTGTGGCCTCTTGGCAGGTTGTGTGTGGTGTCTGCAGTGTGAGGTGAGCAGGGTGACAAGGGACAGGCTCTGAGAGGACAGAGGGAGCACGGCCTAGGCAGCATCCTGTAAATCCCTGTTCTTTAAAACTCTAGGAATTCAGGCCTTTTTTTTTTTTAGGGGAAATGGATTTCACATCTAGGAATTACCAGCTGTTACTTCCCTGTTGTAGCTGAAATGGGCAGGTTTTTACAAAAGCGCAGATCCATACAGCTACACATTTTGCCACATTCCTCTCCAGTGGCATAACTCAGGCAGGGAATCTACAGGAGCATAGAAAGGGATGTGTGTATTGCCTAGTTAGAGAATATGAGGTGTATCCACTAATAAATTCTTTATCCATCTAATAAATCATCAAAGAAATGGGGTTTATTTTGCATTCATGTAATTGCTTTGGTTTGGCTGTCAGTTTTTCCCCCATGATATATTCATTTCATGTTTTGATGCTTGCGTAAACCCACCAGCTTTTAACTTGGAAGTCCATGAATTTTACAGCCATGTCCATGGAATGTGTCAGCAATACTTACTTGTGTGGATGAATTCTTGTGTTCTGCAAAAATGTCTGTGTTGTTCCTGGAGAACAATTCCTGTCCCAGCTGAACCATGATGTGCATTTCCATCAGTGGGGGGCATGGTCTGCCAGAGGAAAAAGGGTTAAATTTAGGGTGATGTTTTTAGGTGTTTCCTTCTCCACAGTAAGTTAACCCCCAGGAGAGTGAGCATGTCCTTACAGATCATGCCTGCCAGGAATCCTACCTGCAAAAATAGATTTTCTGTCTCAAGGGCCTTAATAAGAGTGTTATTACACAGAACTGTTCTACAGTGATAGCTCTAAATAATTTATTTTTTATTTCAACAAAGTACACCTTTAAAAAGGAATAAACTTGTTTTTCAAGCCGTATTTTTATGCTTGTAGCACTGGACTGTTTGGTCTCTGAGATCCATTTCTGCATTTCATTGCCTGGGTTTGTTCTAAAGAAGATTTATTTTTGTTCTGTGAATAATTTTTGAAGGTTCTTGTAATATGTACAGATATAGATACATTTGAGGACTTTTATTGATATTCCTACAAAGAATACAAATAAACTTTAACTTTAAACAGTTTGGACTCTGTAAACTTATGCTGATTTAAAGTCCCCCTCTTTTCTGTGCTCGGGTTGTGTTCGTGTAAATGCAGAGGGTGGAGGGGAAGGAATTCCCACTGTGACAAAATGTTTGGGACAGAGCAGCTCCCGCCTGGAGCAGCCTGAGCAAACCAAGGGCTCCGGGGCCAAGGGGAGCAGGATCAGTTCCTGCATCCTGAGGCTGGGAAATATCTGCCATTGTGGAGTGAGAGAGCGACAAGCTGTGGAGACACGGAGAACTGCTCTCTGCTTCCTTTAGCCGTGGGGTTTTTCACTGAGTGGTGAAAAGAGAGTTCCCGTGTATTAATTACCGTGGTTATTCCCCTCACGCCAGACCAGCGAATGTGATCAGCCCGGTTTTCCTGTTCAGACCATTCCTAAATTACACATTCTCACGCAGCAGCCCAAAGCTGCGGAGTTGGAGGCATGGACATGCAGAGGGATATTATTTACAGGTTCACATCAGATGCTGGATTCTAAGATATTTACATTTATTCCTCATATCTGTATGAAATGTTGTGTATAGTGAATGGGAAGACCTTCCACAGTGAACTTACTGAGTGTAAAATCCGTACTCAGTGGGGTGTTTTGGCAAAGTCTCTTTATTTATTCTTTCTCCATAGTTTGGAAGCCTGCAGGATGCACGCGGCAGAGCCGCGGTGCCTTGGGGCTGGCCCTGCCCCATGTGCTCTGCTCCAGCCCCTGCATGGCACTGGGATAATACAGCAACAACTGGGGCAAGTCTGGGCTTTTCTGTCCCAAACTCAGGTGTTCTGTCCTGCAGAGGGTTTTGAATTCCACTTTACTCCACTGTGTAAATCTGTATGTGAATGTGCAAATTCTTCTCCCATTTCCAGCCACTCTGGACAGAGCGCACAGGGCTCTGGAGCCTGTCCTGCCACTCTTGCAGTTCGCTTGGGAAATTCCTTGGGAGAAGCTCCCCTCCAAGAGTCCTCCTGCCCAAGGGATGCAAGTGTACAACCTTGACTGATTTCCAAGGATGTGTGCTGCTGCTTTATGTTAAGCAGCAGCTGCAGCTTACATCCATTAGCAGATGGAATAGCAATTTGCTTACGCTGAGATATGAGTGTCAGGAGAAGAGAGTCCTTGGTCTTGCTAGAACCCATCTCACATTGCTGCCCTTCACCTTTCTCCTGGTCACACAGATTAAATATCCTTATGTCTCCAGAAGATGTATTAAATTCCTGCTTTTTGCTCTAGGGGTAGATCAAATATCTTAGTTGTAGACATGAAACCTGGCTACCTGTCTGTTCTTCCTGCAGCCAGTGTGAATTCCTTGTCCTTACTCAGCTCAGTCCTGCTGATGCGATTGAAAATGTGAGTTCTGTGGACCTGAGCCCATTTTTCAGGACCCTCCTTAGCCCAGCTCAGTAGCAAAGCAGCCTGGGCTAAAATGGAAGGAATTATTCCTAATATTGCAGATTCCATGGTGGCTGCAGGAGCAGGGCACTCAGGATGGATGTTCCCAGCACCCTCCAAGTTTTCCCAGCTTTCACGGTATAATGGGACCCAAAGGGCTGTTGTGTCACCAGTGGAGGGGGATCACAAGGGACAAATACCCAGTGCAGACCCCAGTGAAGGATGATACAGTGATGATAGAATCTAACTCGGTGAAAAGTGACCTGCACAGAGATGAGTGACATTTCTCACCACCTTTTCTCTGCTGTCCAGGCTTCTGTTGGCAGCAGGATGCAGACGGTGGGAGCAGTTCCTGCTCTGCGTGGCAAGGTGCAAGTGCTGCCTGCAGTGAGGGAGGAGGAGTTAGAGCTGAGCTGCAGGATGCAGTTACTGCAGGATGCAGTTATTGCAGGATGCAGTTTCTCAGCCCTTCCCTCCCTTCACGAGGGTGTGACATGGACCATCTGTGTTGGACCCTACCTGAAACTCCACTGTGGATTGTTACTGTTGTTGGAGGGGCTGTTGTGAGGATTTGCCCTTCCTCCCTTAGAGGACAGGGCTTGCCCTGCCCTGTCAGGCAGTGGGGCTGTGACTCGCTGAGCATTCCAGAGCTGTGCAGAACATCCTGCTGCAGAGCAGCAGCGGCACTGAAAGGAGGAGCTGCCCTTACCAGGGACACAGACTAGGAATGTCCAGTAAAAAACAGCTCTCTGAAGGCTTTGAAAAGATGCTGGGTGGATTTCAGTTCTTACCAGTGAGAGAATTTACTTTGGCTTCCCAGTTAGCTGCAGTGCCTGGGAGCACACATCCCTTTGGGCATGTGGCCTTGCCCTTGGGTTTGTACCTAGAACAAGTCCCTTTTCCCTGGACCTCAGGTGTGGATCATAGCCTGTGTCTCACAGTTCAAAGCTGTTCCTGAGTGACACCTCCATGTGCACTGGTTCCCTCAGCACTTTCAAAGGACTTTTTCCAGGAATCAGGACTTCCCTGGTGGGAAGGATTGGTGCAGGACTGACTTCCCTTTTCCTCAGTACTAGAAGGTACTGCAAAAATTTCATTTATATTGTTGGATGGTTATTAGGATCAGGAAGGCCAGAAGAACTTGGACCTGATAGAGACTCTCATAACTGGGATTAAGTAGAACCTTTCAGTTTTTTCTCATTCTTTGGGAAATTGAGTGGCAGCTGCCTGTCATGCCAGGATCTGTGCTCTGCTGGGGAGCATTTAGAAAGTCATTGCTGCAGCAACCAGTAAGGCTAAAAAAGTGGATAAAATACTTGCCATCTCCTCTGGGGTTGACTGAAAGGCAGAGAGATTGTTGCTCCCTCAGTTACCTATCTTTTGTCATCGGTTTTTGTTGGGGTTTTTTGTTGGAATATTTTTGGGTTTTGGTGGGTTGGTTTTTTTGTTGTTGTTGTTTTTGGTGGGCTTTTGTTTTGTTTTGGTTTTTTTCTTTTTGTTTTTGGGGGGTTTTTGAAAGAAACACTCTCCCTGTGGGCAGATTCCAGAATCTTAAAATGGAAAGTCCATCTGCCCCAACTGCTGACTTAACAACTGTGCTGCTGGAATCAGCCGTGTGCCTAAGGGGAAGAGGGAAAGGCTGAAGGAAGCCGTGTCCTCGATCCCGCTCGCAGCTCACCACAGCGGTGCTCTGCTCACTCGTGGCTCCCAGGTGTTGTGAGAGCTCTGCCCATGTGCTGCTGTCTGGGGGGTTTTCCTGAGGGTGTTTGCTGTGGTGATGTGCTCTGGAGAGGTGGCATCATGTCCCCAGTTGCTGCTCGCACTTGGCTGCAGGGTTTCTCCTGCCCTGGCCAGGGACAGAGGCTCAGGTTTTTCAGGAGCACCTGGGGAGTTCACAGCAAGCAGCAGTGGGTATCCCAGAGATCAGAAATCCTGGGGGAAAAGAACGATTTACTGTCAATAGTGCTGACGGTGGCTTTTCAAGTGCCTTTGAAAACTACTAAAATGACCTCATCAGCTGATAGCTGCCGGGCCCCTGACTGCAGACTGCAGCCACTCCACTCCCAGAGGAGCTGGGTGGGTCCCACGCCGGGGTTGGTGTCCTGTCAGCCAGTTCTGGTGGGAGCACAGCTGCTGCCCTGCCCTCAGCCCAGGGCAGGAATGGCTGCAATGCTGCGGGGCAGGAATGAGCTGCTTTGGCAGATTTGTCCTCGGGGAGCAGCTTGGATAGTCCTTGGGTCGAAAATACACAGGCATCTGATTTCAGGATGATTTTAGGATCCAAGTATTTGGCTGGTTCTGGATGTGAAGATTTGGGCAGGTGTTTCCCTGGTGATTTGGCTCTGTGCTGCTTTCCTGGATTCACAGCTTTCCTGCAGCTTGCCCAGGTGTAGGACTGTGCTGGTACTGATTTATTCTCTCACTGGGGCAGGCCTGGTCTCATGCTCATGCTTCCCAAAAACAGATGCCCTTCCAGATTGGGGCAATAAATACTAACCTGGCCTGTCCCTGGCCCTAAACATTAAAAGCAATTTTTGCTCCAGATATGTTCACTGCACTCCTTGGCATGAGGTAAAAGGGGGGTTATTGTCCCACAGTCTTTGGAGCATCAGCGCCGGTACTCTGCCTGCTGACCCACCCCCCAGACAGAAAGCAGGATGCAATCAAATAGTTTTCAAGTTTTAAAGTGACAATGAAGTTTTTATACCTTCCAGTACAACATTTGCAGTTGACTTTGATCAGGGATTTGAAGGTGAGATGTGCATCGTCATAAAGAGACCATCCTGGTGGGCTCATCAGAGTGGTGATGCTTTTATCAGCTGATAGAAAACCTGGAGGAGCCCAGTGACCTGGAATCTGCTTAACTTGGATCTGGCCCAGCCCAGTTTGTGGCAGGCTGGCTGCTTTCCCCATGGGAAAGGAGAAAATGCAGTGAATCAAAAGTTTTGGCATCCTTATTTCAACCTACCTGTAGTTCTTCCATGTGGGGATTGGTGTTTTCATTGCCAGGGCTCCACAGGGAACCTGCAAGTCTTTAATTTCATTTTAGTCTCTCTAATAGCTCTGTGAGTGGTGGGTGAGTACATACCACACTGGTTCCCAGTTTTTCCTCATTTCTCACATTCCTGCTTGCACTTTTTGTCTTCTAAGGGTCACAGCTATCGGAGGGGCCTCTACTGGAGTGAGTCTGGAATGAATTTGATAAATGATTCCTACGCAGGCATGACATGAACACACTCATTGCTACAAGTGTTTCCTTAACCACTGCTCCCTTATCAGCATGAAAAACAAGTATGTGGAGTATCTTGGGCAAATACACTTGTGCAGATGCTGGGAGAGCTACAAGCCTTATCAGCAAACAGGTTCAATAACATTTGCAATTCAATCCACTTGGAATGGCTGTCAGTAGAATGTTCATCTTTCCTGAAAGCCTTAGGCCATCCCTGCTAACTCCAGACCTCTCTGAGACCACATCAAAATCTGTTGCTGTGACAGTGTCCATGGAGACTTCCCACTCATGCTGCCCTCTAATTTGTGCCCCACTGAAGAACTAGGAACATAAAAAGCAGGACAAAGCAGATGCTGCCCAGCTAAACAAATCTCTCCTTCCTACCCGCAGGGTTGGGCTGCAATATTTCTCTTACAGAAGTGATATTTACTAGGAAAAGTGAGCTAATGATTAATGGCTGTGCAATAATGCACTGATGTAAATAAAAAGCCTGCATGAGAAGTGGACACAGAGCAGTAATCACAGGCTTTGCTTGTATCCATGGGGATGAGCTGGAAACCCATGTCTGTGCTCACAGAGAGCAGGACAGCCCATCTCAGCAGCAGGGCCTCGTGTAGGGGAAGCTGGCTGCTAGGAACCATGGTGAAGGATCTCTCTTGGGCTGTCAAGCAGCTGCCACAGAACGCTGTGGTTCACTCTGAACCTGGGCTCTCAAGGGATCAGATCTTAATTCTGGAAGAGGTGACAATATTGGTGTCTGTAGCTTCCACATTTGTATTTCTGAAGGCTCTTCACCATGGAACCTACTCCTCCTTGGCAAATTCTCACCCCAACAAAAAAGGTCAAGCATTGGGACTGTGAGTAAAGAGCCTCAAGTTTCTGTGACCGAGGAGTGGTAAGTGGGAGTTGGGGGCGTTCCCCATGAGGGATATGCAGCAGATCTTGCTACTTCAGCTTTGGAGAGATCCTGGATAAGACATGGAAAGCTGTTGCTTTAAGTGGAGGTCAGAAGATTACTACCAGACTGGAAGGTAAGAATCTCTCTGGAAAGGAGGGCAGTAATTGTCATAAAATGCAGTTGCAAGACCTTGATTTGTAGGTAGACAGTTTGGGGTAACTGGGAGTGGGGCTGCAGCTGAGCCTCATCCCCAGTGGGCTACAGCTGTGAGAAGCAGGTGAGCAGCATTGAAAGCGATGAGCCATGGAGTGCCCAGGTGCACTGACCAACCACCAAAGGGAGCAGAGGGCACACAGGTGTAATGCATCAACATGACGGGTATAAAAGGTTGGGCTAAAGACCAAGAAGGGAAATGCTTGCAGCCTTCTGATGTGGTATGGTGTTGCTCTGTATGGGCAAATGCTTAAAACCTTCTGAAATTGTATGGTGATACACAAAGTGGCCATCTCAACTGTGACACTGATTAGCATTTATTGATTTTGACCTCAGGATAAACAGCATAGATATGCTAACAAGACTGTGGAGGATGCAAATTTGGGAGCTATCCTCAAATATGTGAGGACCAGACCATGTTGGAAAACTAACTGAATGGGCTGGAATAAAAAGAACAGGGTTCAGGTGTGGGAGAAGGAAGGAAAGTACTGAAAGGACAGACATTTAGAGTACAACTACATATAGTAATAATTATGTGACTGGGTTTGGATGTAGCAATTAGGATTCACTGTGCAGAAATGCATGAGGGAATCCCACCTGGCCTATCAGCCAGACAGACAGCAGGCACAGAAAGGCTGTTCCACGTGTAGCCATGCAAACCAGACCAGAGCCATGGCAGCACCACCCAGTTTGCATCTCCTTTGCAGGGATGCAAGTTTGTTGTACATAGCAGGGATTTTAATTTCTCCCATGTGTCAATAGAAATCCTGAGGAGAATGAACTACTGTCACATGGGCTGGATACTTTGCTCACTGCAAACAGGGCTAAAAAAGAGACTCAGCTTTTGTGCGATCTCAGGCAACGTTTTGGAGAGTGCTAATTGCACGTTTCAGTGTGTTATTCCAAGAGGGCAGGATCCTCTGAGGATTGGCTTTTGTGGCTCCATCCAAAATGTGTGCTAGGCAAGCAGGACAGATCCAGCCCTGAATGAAGGAAGTTTATCTGCATGTGAGGATTTTAATACCATGTTCCCAGCAGAGGCTTTGTGGGGCTTACCTTGGCTTCACGCTGAGCTGCAACACCACGACCGATGACTTCCACCATGGAATTTGGTGTATTCTCTCCCTCTTCAGGCACCCAGTTTGCCAGGAACAGAAAACCAACAGAGAAGCAAAACTCAGGATTGTCTGGATTGTATGCTGTGAATTGTGGAGACAAGAAGTTAGGTAAGACATGTCCCTTCCCTGTGTTTCCTGCTGGTGCTTCTCTCCCAGTTCTGGAGCCAGACAAGCCCCCTGTGGAGCTGGAGGCAGACAGGAATAGTGCTGTAAAATCCCCCGAGCTCAGCTCTGACTGAAGCATTAGTGGTTTAAAGCACAAATTTATCAGAGTCATCAGAGCATGCACATTTGTGAGATGATGTAAGCAAATCCCAAGGGATACTGTGCTATCCCTGCACTATCCTGGGACACACAGCTGTGGCTGTTGGGAGCAAAACCCTTTATGTTTGGTTCAGTGGACTGTTGGAGAAGCTGTTTTGGTAATATTCTCTCTGAGACACTAAACACTAAAGCCAACCCATTGCTTCTGCTTTGTGGTGGCAGAAACCCAGTCCAGGGCGCAAGGCAAGTGGTGCAAGCCAGGGCCCTTCATCCCTGGCAAACCCCCTAAAACTTATCCCAGGCAGAAAGAATTGGAAGGCCAAGAAGAACTTGGAAATTGCTGCCTTTCAAAACTGGCTGTGTGTGTCATTTCTCTTGTGCCTGCTAATGCTGGGATCTTCCACATCAATTGCTTCTGCAAATCACACCCGAAACAGGCCTGGCCCCCTTCCATGCTGCTCTTATTTGCATTCCCTGAAACACGAGCTCCAACAATTATATATTTTATATTTGCATACACCTTCTGAACGCTTTTGAGCTGATTGTAAAGGTCAGGCTGAGTGGTGAAGTGCAGGGAATTTGAATAGATCAGTCTACCTCAGATGCCTGAAGAAGAAAAAAATCACTCTGGGCTAGATACTGTCCTGATACACATCTAAGTGTACTGGCACTGAATAGTGCAGTGGTTCAGAAATTTTAAAAAAGCTGATTTTCAGTCCTGTCTTGTCCCTCCCCCCACTGTAATTTCAGAAGGCACAGCACACAGTCTCAGTCACTGCATTTTGCAGACACCAGGTAATGCAGGCAGGAGATAAGGATCATGAAGCCACACCAGATTTTGGATGCTTATGCCTCTTCCTTAACTCATGGATCTGCAAAATAGGGATGGAAAACTTGCAAAGACTGAAATACCTGCTCCTTTTATCTCTGATCTCAAGGTAGAATGTAGATGTAGAACTGTTCAGAGTGAATCTAGCTAAATTCTTTTTTTCTGCTACTAAAATGGCTTCAGCATTACAATATTTTAGCAGGGACAGCATTGGTTTCATGCTCCCCAGTTCAGCTTTATGCTTCAGAGTGTCTGTTTTCAAAGACTACTGTTCATGCAATGTCAACCAAGTCACCATCACCTCTGCTGGCATGTGGAAAGCATCAGTGGCAGCACTTCCATCCCCTAAAGCTATGCTCTTCCTGCTGCCCTGTATCCATTATCTCTGTGCAGACATTCCTTGTGTTTACCTGCCACGTTCCTGCCCTGCAGGCCACTTCTACAGCAATTCTCCTCAACAGTGCAGCCTTCAGGTGCAACCTCAGTGCCTGTGGTAATTATGTTTGAAGGTTAATGTTTCATAAAAATATCAGAGCGTTTCTGCCCCTCAGCCCATGATTTTGGTGGAAGCCAGAGATTTTTTTTCTCATTTGTTGTGGTCTAACAGTTACATGCTTGGCAGCTGGATGCTTGTTTCTACCCGGGGTTTAATCTACCTGATAGAACTTTATTAAAATATGAACTGTGGGTGTGGTAATCTTTTGGAATGTGAGGGGCTCTGAAATGGTTTTTTCTCCCTGAAAATTCCCCTGAGTGCTAAAGCAATATTTGGAGCTCCAAGTGCATCAGGCTGTATTTAGCCAAAGATTTAATGAAAGGCCAGAAATTAGGTGCTTGTGCTAATGACTAAATGGCAAACCCCAAAATATTTATCTTCAGGTTTTGCTATATGACATAGCAAAGGGAAGACTGAAATAATAACTGTTCTAGCTGTAAAGTGAACCCTTTCTCTTAGAAATTTGCTTGTCACGTCTCTTGCAGATTTTGTTTTCCCTACAGAGCCTGGGGGGGAAAAAACCCTGCCCTCCATAAAAATAAAATTCCTGCACCATAAAAATACTTTCAGTTGACAAAAATCTCCTAAACCACCAACAACACTACCCAAAAGGTGGGGAGATGGGCACAGATGGAGGGAGGGATATTTCAAAGCAGAGGGTTCACAAACTCCCTTGGCATTGCGTTTGTGCTAACAAGGGGTCAGATTTTGAGGGGTTTGATGATAAAATGCCTGCTGAATTCATATGGAACAGAAGCAACCACCTTTTCTTCACCTTCCTCCCTCTTCCCAGACTGGCAGTGGTAGGTGCATGCTGGAGCCTCCATGCATTGGCTACTTCCCTTTCTCCTGCAAGTGAAACCATTGCAGTGCTGTACTCAATGCATTGTACAAGTTGTTGCTGCACATAAAACTAGTTTGATATGGGATGAGTTGAAAAATTAAATAGCTGCTATAAAATACCGTGAAATTCTGGTTTTACAAGTTAGATTTTGCGTGGGAGAAGGAAAGATGGCTGCATTTTTTTTCATGTTGTTTGTGTATCATTTCCAAGCCTTAATTGATGAATGTGATATAGTTTGATAGCTAAACATATCAAACCAGTTTTGTGGTGAAAATATTATTAAAATGAAAATAAATATGGGCCTCTCTACGTAGGTGAGAGAGAACACACAAGGGAATCCTTGAAGTGAATAGGTTTGGAAGCTTTTCAAACTGGAAAAAACCCACAGCTTTGCTTACATGGAACACACATTGGTTAAAATATATTTCAACTTTTGCATATGTTTTTGAGTATTTAGCTAAAAATGAGGCACTGCATCTAATTAGAATCTCAAAACTCACAGACAAATGCTACAGGCTCAACGCTTTGAAATGTAAATAGAACCACAGTAAAGACACTGATATGGGAGTATCAGTATGATATGGGGGTAATAAAGAGGTAAAAATATGACACACCTTCTGAAAAGTTGAGAAAGAGCACCTGGGGCAGGTAGGAAGGACCAGAGATGAGAACTAGAATAAAGGGCTCTAACATTTTACACAGGACTTGAGTCTGTCTAATCCACAACCTGCTCCCCAGAGTCACAAAGAGGCATTTCAGTGCTACCCCAAAGCATCCTGCATGACAGGGATACTGAAGGGGTTTTTTGGGTGAAGAGATGGTATTTGCCTGAACTTCACTCGTCACAAATTTGTGCCTTAGAGCCTGGAAGTTGCTGATGTGTATTTGAGCATTAATTAGGTCAGACATTAACTATTTAATTATTGGCCAACCAACAGCGCTGGAGCTTGCTTTGAATTTCTGAAGGTTCCTGTCATTAAAATTGCAACTTGGGCAAGAAAAACGTTCCTTAAAAGCATCCCCAATTCTAGAAGTTATTTGCAAGAGTTATGTCAGCAAGCAGTGTCTCATCAGAGAAATATGAAAAGTGGTTAAAGGCAGGAACATGAGTTAGAAAAGGGAAGTTTTACATCCTAATCGCTCCCAAAATCACTGCAGGGAGTGACAAGGCCCGTGGTGCTAAGCCCAGCCAGCTGGTTGGTTGTAAGAATGTGAGTGAAATCTTCAAAATTCACGAATCCCAAAGAGGATGGTGATGGCTGGTGCATATAATCTAGAGTAACGATTAACCCCAGTTTATGAAGGCACAGACCACAGTGTTCCACTGTGGCCTGGAACACCTCAAGCTGTAAGACGGCAGTGCCCGTGCAGAGGCGTCCTGTGCTTCAGCTTAACAATCCAGTGTTGCGTCCCTTCCTGGTCCCGGAGCAGGGGCAGAGGAATGCTCTGGGAAGCTGCTCATGACCACAGGGTGGAGCTGAAGCCCTTTTAGTTCGTGCCGTTCCTTTCGTAACTTGGCGTTCGCAGAGAAAAGCTGCGCTCCGGGCTGTTCGCAGCCTCCTTTGGAGCGCTCATTATCCCGGTGACCTCATTCCGCTCTAGGGGAGCTCAGGGAATGCATTTCGGGGGCTGGGGGTGCTCCAACAGGGAGCACTTGTTTGGATCTCGGTGGCAGACACAGGCAGGACTTGCGATGAATTTGTAGCACAATCAGTCACGTGAAATCATCGTTGTCTCTGAGTGCCTGTAATAAAGGCTCTGACCTGAATAAGTGAAGGGAAAACACAGCTGAGAGGAACTTATCGGGGTGAAGAATGTGTATGTTAAACAATAAGTTTTCTTTGTTTCTCAATTCAGCTTTTCTGCTCGAAATGATTTTGAGTGACAGCACCGGGTCCATAAAGGACAAGATGGGAGCTTGGATCCAGGCAGGCGTAGGGAAAATAGGACTTGTTTTGAAAACAAATTCCAAGCAGATGGGCAGAGCCGCAGGAGGGCGAACGCGGTTGTTCAGATCACTTGGTGCTCGTTATTTGTTCTTTGTCCCGTCCTGCTTACTCGGGCTCCAGTTCCCTGTTTTCCACCTGCAACCAGACTCCCCTTATCTCACTGATTCCTCCTCTCGACTGCCCTTTTCCCACAGCTGGCTGGGAGCTGAGCCTGATCTCCTGACGGCTGGCCACGTGTTGGGGACTATTTAAGAGCATTCTGCGCTGTCCTGGAGGGTGCCCGATGCCCAGCTGAGGTGGCACCGTGTCTGTTTCTTGCATCTCCCGAAGTGTGTGTCCTGGTGGTCAGGAGCTCCGTTTCATAATTGCTGTTGAATTTAGCTACGGTGGCTGAAGGTCTGCATGCCTACAGCCTTGAGAGCAAAACCATCTCCTGTGGGTAGAGCAGAATCCAGGTGGGCCTGTGGCTCCAAGCTCTAGTCCTGTGAGGGTCAGCTGTGCCAGGAAAAGGTGTAGGTGTAGATCTGCCGCTGGTGACCAGCTGTGCTTTTGTTACCTCGATTTTGTTCAGGCCATGAAAAGACACATTACCAACAGCTATGACCATGGAAGACATTCCCATAGCAAACAGCTGTGACCAGTGAAGACCTTACTCTCCTCTTGTACTTGTTACAGCTCTGCTGGAGGCTGCAGTTCCCTTTATGTGCCAGCAGCAGAGACTGTGCCCTGCCCCACCCCAGGTGAGATTTAAAGTGCTGATGGAAGTGGTTACAGCTCACTCATCCAGCTTTGTCCAAAGTGTGAGAGTGCTCACAGGTTTCTGGGGGTAGCTCCCAGCTGGCACGTGCTTATGGGCACCTGTGAAGCAGAACATCTTGAGCCAGTTCAGCCAGAAGTGTTGGATGAGGATGTCTGTCATTGGCCTCAGGAGAGACTGGACAGCTAATCCAGCAGAAAAGCTCTCCCTGTTGGCCACACTCTAACAGGAGCTGACACAGCTCTGCAGGTAAGGGTACAGCTGTGGAAATATCGCTTGGTTTCACTTTTTAAATACTTCTGGACATTTTCAAGACGTCTGAACTTTTCCTGTAAGTCAGTAGCTCCCTGTCAGACCCCATCACCAGTCCCACCTCCCTTCTCCTCTTCACTTTGTCTGTGTAAACCCATGTCAGAATCAGCACACCCAGTGCTCCCCCACTCCTGACAGCTTCTGGCTCCAGCTGGCACCACTCTTGAACACACTAAATTAGTGAGATATCATGGTTTTGGTCCCTATTTCCCCTGTATATAACATAAGGTATCACTAGGCCATGGTATCAAATGCAAGTGTGATACAGCTTATGGATTGAAACTGGTGGAGGGATCTTCCAAGATCATAAAAATGCTCAGATGTGAGGGTGCTGATGTGATTGTAATCTTTGCATCTATTCCCTGACCCAGGTGATGATGAAAAGGGATAATTATTACACTCATTAAAAATTTAGGAAGCCAAGCAACAGCACCTGGAAATTAGGTGTCATTTTTGCAGGATTTCCATAGAATGAATAAGGACAGAAAATAGGTCAGGTGCAGTTATACTTTTGTCATTTTGAAGAGGGGAAGGAAATATTTTTAGCAAGAAGAAAATGCTTTTTCTCCTGGCTCTGCAGCACAAGTAGGTGCCCGTAACTGATGAGGTTTCTCACAGGATTGCTCCAGGCCTGACAGGTCACTGATGATCTCCCCAAGCATTCACAGGAGCTGGTCTGTGTGTTCCTGTGCTGGCAGTCTCTCTGGGAGGATTTCAAGAGTCATCTTCATTTTCACTCATTTTGGCTCAGAGGGTTTGTAGTTCCACAGGGCTGTCTGCCATGGATTGGTGTCATTTCTGAGTCATTTTCCCAAGCCAGCGTCTTAAAACACTATTTCTTACAATTTTTTTTCTCTGAAAAAGAAAATATGTGAGCAATACTCACACACTCCTCTCTGTGAGACAACAAGGGTGTGCTGGTGCTATGGGGAGCTTGGGCTGATACACAGTTGTAAAGGCTGGGAGCTCTGAAAAGGGTTGGAGTGCTGTGCTCAGTGCTGTCTGTTCTGCTGCAGCCTTTATTAGCTCTGAAATAGTTCTCTCTTTCGGTTTTTAATCCCCCCATCTCCCTTCAAGCTGGCAGTGTGAATCGTGGGTATTCAAAGTTGCTTTCAACAGAGCATTTATATTGTTTATATTTAAGAGTACTATTTAAAATGCAAAACTAAGTTGTGACATTGGGTGTGCATGTTCAGCATCTCTCAAGAGTGATCATGGTAAAAAGGAAAACTTTCATTTGTAAAAATATATTATAATTCTAGCTAAGGAAAGACCACTTTTCAAATTAAATATGTTTAAATCACACCACTCAGTTATTTTCCAGTATACAGCAGTACAATATGGATATAGCAGCCAATTAATTGCTCTGCCTTATGTGCTATTTTTTTTTCCTGGATAGCTTGAGGACCTCTGCAACTGTTCCTTTAGTGCTTTGTGCCAGTGGGGCTGTTGTGGTTAAACCATGTATTACCAAACCACTTATTACCAAAACAGAAGCCACATGCCTTCCCCCCGTGCATTCAGCTCTGCACGAGCAGCACATGCATCTCTGGAAAAGTAGTTGGGAGCACCTCACAGGACACAGTAGACCCATCTTCTGATCAGTTGGATTTGTTTTTATGCACCTCAGGTGTTGACAAGTCACTTCTCTTTTTTCAATCCCACAACACCTCAGTAGTGTGAAGCTTGTATTTATTTAGGTGCGTGCAGGGTGAATATTTCTCCGAACACGGCTGGTGTTGGGAATGGTATTGATGTAGTAAGTTTTTACATAAAAAAGGATGGCACAGGGACTGTAACTAGAGAGCTCAAATGCAAATAAGTGTGGAGACAGAGCAGGCTTAGAAGGTAGGCCAAGTCCTATCATCTTTCCTTTCTAGGCCAGGGGACAGTTTTCCTGGGGTAGAAGAGCACATCACAGAGGGTTTTGCCCTCTATCCCATCACCTAAAACAATGCAATCCATAACTGCATCAGGAGTAACTTTCCCCAGCACTGGTAAGTTTGGGTCACTTTATACATCACATTTGAGCTCATGGTATCACCTTGTGTTTAAAAAAGATATATTCTAAGTCATATTTCTAAAACCCCCCATTTTTTGTCCTGCAGCTTTAGGTTTTCAGTGGGGGATTATAAGGTGTTAGAAGCTGCTGTATTTCCACAGCTGGTACATTCTTCTCCAGCCTCAGTTCTGAGCAGCAGGAAGTGTTCTACATTATAGAAACCTCAGTTTTACATAAAGCTGGTGGGCAGGATTCCTGCTGGATGGGCCCCAGCACAGGAGTGTTTACAATGATAGAGATCTTAGGATTGCTTTCTTTTTTTTTAAACCATACTGTTATTTCAGTGCTTCTGTAGAAAATTTATGATTCTGAGATGCCTTTTTTTAAGCTTCTAGAAAGTGAGTTGTGAGTGCAACTTTTACAGCTTCTCTGTTGAGAAGGATGTACTGGAATTACTCTTTGTCCAGAAATATCAGTATTCCCATCTGGCCCTGTGAAGTAACACCCAGTATTGTCTGGTTTTATTGCAGTGAAACTATAAACATTATTTCTATGTTTTATTATAGGAACCAAACCATTAATTCATCTGGGCAATGTCAATATTTTCTTAATAAAGTCTCATTTTAGCATTTGGTCAACCTCATTTCTTAGGTTAACTTTCAGTGCCAGCAGTGTTTACATAATACATAAATGCACTGGTACCTGTAATAATGTTTTGTTTTACTTCCTGAATTCATTATAGGCTCTTAAGCACTTAATCAAATTCCTTTGGATTATCTTGTGCATCCTCTTCTGCAGGCAGGTTTGTATACCAATTTGATCATCTTTATCTGGGGAGTGCTTTTAACCTGAGCACATATGGGACTGTTTGTTCTGCTCTTACAAATCCTGGGGAGTTACATTTGCTCTTGGGAACGTGGCTTGCCACATGCTCACATGTCAAAGACTATTAGGGTTTCTTTTGATTTAAAACAGACCCCCAGTAATATTTTATACTTTTGATACAATTACTCTGCATTGCATTGCAGTTGCTGCATTTAAGATTTTAGTTCATTCCTGTTTATTTCTTTACGTGGTTATAAAACTTTCTTTTTTTTTTTTTACTCTTTTAATTTGTAAACACTTTAGGATACCCAGGAAAAATGCTTTTTATTATAAATAGAACACATTCTGAATGTATTTGTTTTGGTCTTAAATTCCTTTCCAATTTGTAGTGAGTGCAGTGCATTACTGCACATTGCTGGTTGTTGGCAGGCCTGACACTGCACCCCTTGTACTGCTCCTTTTCCATGCCTGACCAAATCTTGGTGACTTCCATTGCAAAGAAGATCTTTTCCCTCTGTTTAGCTACCCTTACATTCTGCCTGCATGCACTGGTATGTGTTTTTAGCCAGGTATACTGTCTTTCTTTTGGTTCTTGTTAGATATTTTTGATTGTTCAGCTTGCCACCACAGCAGCAGTTTCTCCTGAAGTCTGTCTGTGGCAGGATCAGAGCCAACAGGAAATGTGACATTGTACATGGTACTTGGAACATTCCTGGAGACTTTAACCTGTTTCTTAAGAAAGTTCTAATATATGAATGTGTAAGGAACATGAATGTATGTGTTTAAATTTGCACAATACCTTGTATAAACGAGAAAAGTGGATGAGAAAATTATCCATTTTAAAGTCTCATAACTTTCAGATAACCCATTTTATCAAATTCTCTGTCCTGTGATATTTTTGAGGTGTCAGACTTCTCTCTGTCACACAAAGGGCATGCAGCTGGCAGTTTACACATCTTGTATTGAGGTGGTGACTGCTGGCAGTACCTCAGGTTAGATAAACAGACACGCTCTGTTCATGTGTTTTAAAATGTAAAAAATCCAGCAAACAATTAAAACAAATTCGCATTAGTGAGTGAAGTCACGAATAGTGATAGTCAAGTCAAGTGATAATTTCTCTGTAGAAACAGAGACTTTTTGGGTCATGCAGCTTTTATCTGTAATTATTTTTATCTCCTGTAAGCAAGGGGTCCAGATTAGAGTTCATGACAAATACAGAACTAGCCAAGCAAATAGCCTTTTCTGCAACTCAAAAATTCCATTTTTTTCCTTGAGCATCAGCACATCCTCTAAGGCTATTTGTAATTGCAGCTGCATAGCAGATGTAGAAAAGGGCTAATACCATAGAGCTGGGTCAAAGCCTTTGTATTGTCAAGCAGGTTTAAGGTCATCTGAAGGCCTAACCTTACTGTGTTGTGATACCGTGTTCTGATTTTTCTTTGTTGCTGTGCTTCATCTATCTTTTGTTTAAAACATATTTTATTTTTTAAAAAGAGTGTGCAATTAAGAAATCCTTGTGTTTCTAAGAGAGATTGCTGCTGTCAGAAGACCCAATACCCATCATGATTTTGGGCCGAGCTGTCATGGATGAAAATCCAGGGAACACCACTTTTGGATCAGGTTCAGAGGTGCTTTGATGTTTTTCTGTTTTTATAGATTCCAGGTATGTGAATCAGAACTTTGTGAAGCTTTTATTTGGATTTAAAAATGCAGGAGAAATGAGATAAAGAAACTTCTTCCTATTATTCATGATTGTACTTTTCTCTATAATAAGCATTGAAATCTGGATTAAACCAAACTGGAAAACTAACAGGAGTGACCCACATAATATAAAATCTACTCTGCCCTTCCTTCTAAGTTAAACATAGTGTAGTCCTAGTTGTGTGGATTCTTCAAGAACTGAGTGAATCCTTGGAAATCTGTGAAACCTGAGCCACATGAAGCATAGTAACCCACATGAGGGCTCAGAGTCTGGAAGAGAAAACCAGCAGCAAATTCCTTCCAAATTTGACCTGTTGGCTCTGTTAGCAGTCGGAGTAGGCAAGGGCAAAAGACATTGGTTGTGAGCTTCTGTGGCAAAACTGCAAGGAGTGTCAGTCTTTACTGTTGTATGACTTGAGAATATTTATATTCACCTTTCCTGACCGTTGTGTGCAAATCTTGGAAAATTTTATAACTTCACAAAACCAAAAGCTGCAAAAGCCATGTACTGTCTTGTTTCTTTCTGGTAACACTAGAATAAGAAGCCAGGGGTTGCCAGGTGTTTTTGCACAGTTTTGGCAGTGTAATGGCCACATCCATCCTGTAGCTGGGTGCATGCTCAGCCCAGGACAGGTCTGGGCCTGCTTGGGAGCCCGGCCACACCTCCAAAGCTCGGTGTTTACTCCTTGGGAATACAGCTGTGTTGGAGCTCTTGCACAGCAGCAGAGCATTTTCGTGCAGGCCTGGGCTGTTCCTCTGTCAGCTGCTGCCCAGACCATGGCAGACATCCCAGCTGCAATTCCTTTCTGGTGGAGGTGTTTTCACTTCCACTGCAACCACTGCAGAGATGCCAGGTGGGAAGTGGAGCTTGGTAGCAGCGATCCTGCCCAAGACCCTCGAGTACCACAGGATAAAGCCAAGTAGTTGTAAATAGTTGTTCTTTTTGGCTGCAGAAGGATTTCCCAGGTGTTGGGGGAGCTCTGGAAAGGGTAGAGCTGTGTAGACAGCTGGGCTTTACCCTCATTTCTCTGAGACAGGAAAGGGCATGGCTGGAGCACTGCTGCATTCTGCAGATGCCCTGCGGACACTGCAGCTAAAACAATCTTAATTTGCTTCTTGGGTCCCATCTGCTGTCTGGGACATGAGGAATCAAGTAATCATTGAGAGAGGCCTGTCTGGTGTGTGGGGGTAGATGGGACAACGTGTCAGGGCTGGGTCACGAGTGTCTAGACAAGCACACTGAGCTGCCACTGGACTTGGTGTGCTCAGATTTTGCTCAGCAGGGAGGCTCTGCAATGCCAGGGGGTTCAGAGGTGGAAAATACATCCTTGATGTCCAGCCTGCTCCTCTGAGCAGAGAGGAGGGTGACACTGAAGGGGCAGCTCGATGGGTTGCCCAGTGAGATGCAGTTGCATCAGACTGGAGACACTCTAAATCTGATGGTCTCTTTAATAAGCTCAAAAACGATCAACATTAATAGAATTGGGAAATTATTGGGTTAACACAATGATGCATTATCTGTGAGACAGTTTTGTTGTTTGGAGTCCAAGTACTATTTGCATTTATTTTCTGGCAAACATTATACATTGTCATGGATAATTCTTCCATTTGAGTGTTTCAAATGTGTCTGCCTCTCTTATTTGTACCACGAAATCCCTAGCTGAAAATGAAAATGATAAAAAAAAAATGGTGGTGGCTTAGAGAGTGACCTGCAAATGGAGTTGGGTATGTCCACATGTCTTCCAGAAGTGCCACAATACAGATCATCAACTGCTAGTTATGTGAAGGTACATATAATGTATAACTAGCCAAGTGCCTTGTTCCAAACTTAAATGAAATGGATTAGATTAAACCACCTTCACTGACTATCTTATTTTACTGTATTTAATAATACAAAAGTTACAATTATCACTAGCAATTGTCTATGGGAAATCCTTTTGTGCAAAGGGTATTCACTAGAATAATTGTATTAAAGACAACTTACTGAGAAAATTATTTGGGTAATTTCCAAAAGGGTTAATGGGAAGGAAGATTTCTTTGAATTAAGATTTCATAGATTCTGACTTCCTAAAAATTATGTCATTTTCCCTGTGCCACTTGGAGGAACTTATTTCAGACAGTCTTCTGTTCTAATGTGCAGATTTTGTCTCTTGGTTAGAGATGCTTCATGTCCTGATTACTCCTGATACTGTTCTCAATGCATGTTTGAAAGGTTCTGTATTTTTCTTTCCATAGGGTTGTATAGAAATGGGTAGTCAATTAAAAATGTACATGCACTGAGTTGTATGTATGCATAAAATCCACAAGCTTAGAGTATATTTCTTTATGTTCAGTGAAAGAGGCAGTCACACACCTCTGTTTTGCTTAGAATGCTTTTTACTGAAGTCATTTCTCTCTTCAGTATCATATTAAAGTCTGTATTTCCAAACTCTTGACCTAAGTAAAAAAGCATTAGCTGTTTGTCACAGTTACCAATCTCACTGAAATGCTTGAGATCTGGGAATAAAAGGCCTGAACACAGCTGTGTTGAAAATAGCACAGTGGCTTTTTCAAAGGGCTTCACCTGCAAAATTGGTGTTCTCGTGACCTCTGAGATCTGGCTGCTATTTACTGAGTTCAATTCAAGGTTTCTTATGTGTTCTTAAAGGGTTTCAGTAATACAGTGTTCTGATCCTCAGTTTTGTTCTCCTTTTGCACTGTATTACAAGAGAGGCTCTGGAGAACAGGATGCCCTGGGAGGGAGAGGCCATGGCCTGCAAGATGACAATCGATGGCACCTGACAGCCAATTGAGGCCCCAAGTCTCTTGGGTGACTTGCTGTCACTGGTGAGGCTCCAGCCTCAGATTTCCTACCCTGGACCTCTCGAGTCAAAATGCTGATCACCTCATTTAATCACCAAATCCCACTGCCATGCTGCTGATGTGGGTAAAGCAAAAGGAGTTTATTTGTGTGCTTGGAGATTGTTTTTTCCTAGTTTGAAGACTGTGGCTTTCTTTCACAGGAATCACTAAGCGGTTTTGAGAAATAAGTTTTAAAATGCCTGTTGACATTTCAAGGATGTTTGCGCTACACTGATGCCGAGTTTCTGCTTAACATAAAACTCTGTTAATAACTTGTGACTTCTGTAGCGTAGTAAATCTGCCACCTAGAGAAACCATTCTATTGCTGTTCCTATTGGTGTCATTAGGTGAGCTCAGTGGGGCGGGTGACACTGAGTGGCGCTCGATGTTTCCCAAGTGACAACCTGATGGAACACGCTCTCAGGCAGGAGCTGGCGTCAGGGCAAGCATTAGGCAATGAGATGTGACAGTGGCTGTAATGCCAGGATATCCCTATGCAGGCACAGGGAGTTGCTGGGCACTGGGCTGACAGCCCGACCTGACAAATGGTCTGTTTCCTGACAGCCTTTCTCTGCATACATAAAAAAAGCATCAATGTAAATAGGCAGGAGCAGAGCTTTCTCAAAAACTCTCACAAATTTTAATATCAGTGATTTTTTCTCCAATCTTCTCTCACTCTTCAGTAAGTTCCAGGGTTGATTTTTCTTTTGATCAATCAGAAGACACAAGGGAGCAAAATTAATAATTAAAAAACCTGTGGAAAGTACCTTGACATTGTAAGTGGAGGGGAAAGATGATTGTAAGCTATCTCCCAATTCTGAGACTCCCCCTAAAAAAAAAAAATCTTTATTTGCAAATTCAGGATACTTGGAAGCTCTGCAGATATTGCAAAGAATGGTAAAGAAAACGGCAGTACTGTTCAGCAGGATTCTTTTGCACCTTTTAATTGCCTGACATAATGTGGACAGCAGACACTGCTGCTCTGGGAGGCATCTCTTCCACATCCATAGTTTCCTCCCTCTTTGCCTGACTGTGTGGGAGGGGGGATTAGTGCCTGGCCATATGGGAGGGAGCTCACGCAGAACAGTTTCATAAAACTCCCTGCTGCAGGAGCCGTGGAGAGCAAAGGGAGCAGGAAATGATGGAGGAGGGGACAGGGCTCCAATGACACTTAATGGAAGGGATGCAGAAATCCCCTGAGGAGATGAGGGGCTGAGGACATGGAGGCTTTGACCCTTCCATATGCCTCACGGACCCCAACTGGAGAGGCAGCCTAAGTAATTTATCAATGTAAACTCCTTTTTTTCTACTTCATGGGATTTTCCACTGGACATGAAGAAGTGTGTGTATTACTTAATAGGAAGCTGAAATGAAGGTTGGCTGGTTGATAGTTCTTGTGTAAATCAGTAGGCTGGATCATAGCTTTATGTTCATAATATATTAAAGTGGAGAAACAGCTACTTTTAACAACATCAATCCTCCTTCCTGGGTACCAAGAGACTCCAAATATGAAGGGTCAGGGAGGGGGTGGGTTATGTAGAAGCAAGCCAGCACTTTATACTCTCCTTGTTTCATTTATCCAGGATCAAATCCTCTGCCACATTTCTGAGGCAGCTGCAGACTTACTGACCTTGCATTCAATCAGTGACCCATCAGTACTGCTTGGTTTAAGAGAGCTGTCCTTAAATCAGCATTCATCTTTCTGGCCAAAACTTCCCCATGGAAAAACCCCAATGCTCAAATGAGTCACAGCTTTTCATCTATAGAAGGAAATCTCAGAGAATTCTTCAGATTGTCTCAGATCAACGAGGGAGAGAGGTCCTGCTGAAATCTGACATATCCTCTGGGATCTGTGGGAGTCAAGGACAGTTTTCCCCAGGCAGGCAGCTTTTCCAGCCAGCTCCCAAGCTGCATGGTCTTTCTCTGAGACACTACATGGGAACTGTGCAGAAGAGATAATATGGTCCTCTGCCAATTAATTTTTCCTGGCATGTTTCCATGGGCCTGAAGAGCAGAAAACATGTGAAGAAGTAGGAGGGAAGATCTGGCCCTGTGTATTTTCCTGAAAAGCTAGCTCTGTTCCACACAGCTGCTAGTGGTTCTCTCCCTTTATATTTTTCGTAATAAAAAGAGAAGCATAAAGTTACTTAATTATTTTCCTAAGGATGTTTTCTGAGCTATTATGCATATTCTGTTACTGCTTTTCAAGTCTTGCCTGTTTTATCACACAGTGGCATTTTAATTCCCTTTATTCTCACGGGTCAGTAGACCAGCTAGGAAGTCAAATTGCCCTCATTCTGTTCTGCTTATGAAAGATAAGAGCTGGGAAGTGGGTGATATCTTCTCAGTGTACTTCTGTAAGCATCCATCCAACCTGCTGCCTTTCCTCATGGCTCATTGTGCAGCAATTGCTTTAAATACCTGTCTCCAGTTACTTAATAGAAAGAAACCAGCAGAAGAGATTTATTAAATTGAAAGGGAAAAGTCTTGAAAGATGTTTCCTACCTGTAGGGATCCAAACATAAGCACTTAACTCAAATGGGATTAGAGGATACAAGGGAGAAACAGATGACCTTTTTTGTAAGATCCTATCTTAATGTTCTTTTTCCAAATATGCAGTGACATAAATTTCACATATGCACATGCTTATTCCCTCTGCCTCCAAGCAAAGTTGATGCAGTCTGACTTTTTAATAATCTGTTATAAATAACTGGTCATAAAAAAACGTAAATACTAGAAGCAAGGCATAATGAACCTGAACTTTATGTAAAATAGATAAAGGAGAGAAATGTCTCTAGTGAGTGATCAGTTTATGCTGTGAAGCATCACCAACAGTAAAGCTTGCACTGTCAGCACATTGTTATTATACATGTATACGTCTAACCATTAAAAAAATCTTCCAAGCTCTTTGTTTCCTTTGCTGAACTATCTGTTCTCTGGCACAGAGTCCCAGAGCCAAAGTATGTTGCATTAATATGCATCTAAAGAGAGTAGAAACTGTCACTACCTGCAGATGTGTGTACCTATGATGATGATAATGGAGGGAAGAAATTTGTCTCTCATTCTCAGTAATATCAATAGAACAAAGCACTTAAATACACTATTTCTAGTTTCTCTTGTTTTACAGTCTTCTCTTGTAGTTCTTTTAAATTCTTCTTCATAATCCTCTTTTATTTTTTATATGGATTTTAAGCCAGAAGGCAAAATGCAAAATAGTGTTTAAGCTAAGGATCTATTGCTAAAAATATTATCATATTTTTCATGTTTTCCATATGCTCTGTTTAATTATATAGTACTTGTATCCTATTCAATTTTTATTGTCATATGCCCATAATTAAGCAAACTGCTTGATTTTAAGTTCATCTCCTAAAATCTGCTCCCAACACTAAATCTACATTATATCATATTTCTCTTATCTCCATAAACCCCACCTGAGCTGCTATTGATTGAGACAGAGGTTCCCAAATTCAGTTTGTTTGAACAGTATGCAGAAATCCAGAAGAATGGTCCTTGTGAAGGACCGTTGGAAAACTCTAATTTCTGACTCAAGTTCAGGATGTGCCTCTTCAATCTTATCTTCTCTGCTGAAAACTAAGAGTATGTTGAGGTACATCTAAAACACAAAGCACTGCAAAACAATGTAGCTTATTTACCCTTCTCCTCCATGGAGAACAAGATAATAAATTGGTCCAATTTTAGCTGCTGTTCATAATGTGCTGAAAAGTGTTCAGATCACGTGTTGGCAAAAGCGATGTCATAAACTGTGGTATAGAATAAACTACTCCAATCCTACATTATGTCAGAATAATTGGTGGGAAAGCATTTTCTCCTGCAGCTCTCAAAGGATAATTTATAATGAATGTCTCGTTTTTCAGGGTGTAACAATGCTCCTTTGAGTCTCAGGTATGTGTTTTTTCTAATATTACATGACATACAGAAGTAGCTGGAGAGGACATTTTAAAGTGATGAACTTAGATTGTAGCAGTGTTGAATGTTTACTTCTAATGTATTTGTTGAAAGTATTAAGCACAAACTGTCAGAAACTCTCTTTACAAATCAGTATCATAGAGTAGGTTCCTTGTCCTCATGAGGGATGGGTCCTCTCTTGAAAAGTAAAAGAAAACTCTGGAAACAGAGATTTCATCCACTCACAGAGTCAGCATGTGTCTTGTTTAGGTTTGTAAGACTCAGATTTCAATATTTAAATAAATCTTTTAATCTTTCCAAGGCTCGCAATGGGAAAGGATGATATGCAAATGGTAATTAGCTTATACATGTCAGGTTTGGCCACAGTCTCAATCAGACTGCAGTAAAACTTAAGGTGAACACCAGCTGAAGTACAGCCATTGTATTTTTGAAATTTGTTTGCTGAGTGTACTTTGAAGCCTTTCCAGAGTATACAGGAAAAATCTCTTCGAAATTTCAGAAGTTCGGAAACCATCTCCAGCTGAGTCACATTTATAAACACTGGACTGTTTAGTCCAAGTGCTCCAGGTCAGATGATTTTTTTCTCAAGAAACGGGCCTTGCTTCCATACACACTGACTTATTTACTTTAAAAATATATTTATTGGTATAGTTTTTTTCATCTATCAGAAGCTATTCTGATGAATGTTAAAATGACTTTTCAGCATGGGTATTATAAGAATGTGAAAATGTCATTTTTATCCTTTCTATTTAAAATGAAATTTTGAAAACTCTCCACTTTCCCCATAGTATTTGTATTGGTAAGAAAAGTCTTTCATGCCTTAAGGC
This sequence comes from Ploceus nigricollis, assembly GCA_013399945.1. Classification (NCBI taxonomy): domain Eukaryota; kingdom Metazoa; phylum Chordata; class Aves; order Passeriformes; family Ploceidae; genus Ploceus; species Ploceus nigricollis. Next base: position 580,592 of record VXBC01007010.1, on the reverse strand, counting down.
AGAATTTGGATCTAGAAACCTGGATTAATTTTTACATGGATTTCTTAATTTGGGTAGAGAATACTGAAACCTTATGCAGGTGTTTTCCTAAATGTTTTATTCTCCTTTTAATGTAAATTGTCTAGAACAGTGTTTGCAAAGTCCTAACATTCAACATTTTCTCCATGTCCTGACTCTGTAACTGAACCCAATCATCCTGACAATACCTGAGATACACAGGAATCTGGAGTAGCCGAGGCATTACCTTTTTTTGTTCATTTGAAAATGAGTGAGTATACTATAACTTGGCTTTTTAACTTTCACTGAGGCACGTATGGAGCAAAACATCATCCATCCACCTAAAAAAACCAACATTCACTTAATTCCAGCTGCCAGCAAAGCCCTGGGGCACGCAGCAGCACAGTACCGAAGGGATTACCAGCAGCTCAGACTTACATACAAGATGCACAGACTGCAGCAGATGATGGCTGGCTGCTCTGCTTATCCCAAAGGTACTCCCAAGACAATTGTGTAAGTTGTTCTGAAAATGCTGGCTGTAAAACAATGTGGTTTGTCTATCTTAGTAATTTAAGCAATGGTGTTTATTGACTCTAAAGCTGAACTGCCTGAACTCTCCACATCCTTCATAGGAAAGCCCTCCAGTAGTGCATGGCAAGGCCTTTAATGGAGCTGCACCTATTTATACCAGTAGAAATTATAGGCTTAGATTTTCAGACAAGGATTATTACCTGTGGATAAAAAAGCCATGGTAAATTTGCCTTCTTATGCATTATTTCTAAAAATACTTCACAATGTTTTACAAACAGTACAAAAAATTCTAGTTTCTCATCTTTGCAAGCAGTAACAATTATAATGGTAGGGGATAGAAGCAGCAGAGTAAACCAGCCAAAGGAGCAAAGACTGAAAAGCAGAGTTACCAAGTCCAGTTACTTCCTATGAAGCTCAAGGGAATGACTAGGTGATATCCATCATTTCTTTTATATAGGAGAAAGCAGCAGCCCAAGAAAATAAAAGAAAGTTTAACAGAACTCTTAGAGAAGGGATAAGGCAATTTTTTAGCATGACAGTATTGTCATTGCATCAAGCCTCTCTGGTAAAAAGATGCTCAGTGCATCTCTAATACCTTTCAAGGATTTCAAATAAACACTAAGAGATGGATTATGACTGCCCATTCTATGGCTACAGAGGGTGATGGATGCAGAGCAAAGTGCTCCCCTAATTAATGTGGCCCACATGAGGACCAGCAGGCTTCAGTGTTGCCCAGAAGGCAGGAGCACAGGATCTGTGGAATTGCTCTTCTTTGCTCCTCCTCACACAGAAAAGAAAGCGAGCTGTAGCTCTGTCCTTCCTGCTCCTCCATGTTTGGACAAGGAGAGGTAAGTACAAAGCACATCTCAAAGGAACACAACTATCAAGGCTTCCCACAGTGCAAATAAAGAATTCTAGGAAGTTTCCTTCTTTTTAAAGTAAAATGCTTCCTGATCTCCCCATGTAACATTACCTCTCAGTGACAATTTGACTGATTAACTGAATGGTAGTTTAATCTGCTCCAAATTTATTACACTCCATAACAAAACTATCTTAATCGATGGGTGCAGTGTTTCCTGTTGTACAGTGAGATGTAAAGATTCCTGGAAACTTCAGCTGAGCATCTCACTAGTAACATTCCCAACCACAAAAAACAACTGAGAGACAAAGGGATTGTGGGTTAGGTTTTTCATTCTTTTTCCAGTTGTTAAACATTTTGCTCAAAAATTGAAAAATACTTTTTTTCTTTTCCAGATAGTTGTTTAATCACTGCTTGAGGGTGAAAAGAAATGCATAGGAGCAGATGGCAAGAACATAGGATTTAAGGAGGGGACAGATGTAACCATATTAGGGAGCCTGGAAGATAAATCTCTTGAAATCTTGTGGCAGACGTGATCATTACTTTGTTTACATAGATGAAATATGACTTGTTTCAATTAACAGTTGCTGTTGACCATATTTGGTATCTTTCCCCTTCAGATGGTCATTAAAACCTGTTGTAAATCATCATGTTTGTGCTACTTCCATACTGTGCATAAATCATGTAGGCATCCCAGCATCTCCATCCTTTTTGGAAAATGTGTAGATAGATATTTATACAACATAAAAAATGGTGCTTGCTTCCTTTTAAGGAGTTTACCAGTAGTGATGTGCTGTCTCTGGTGATGTACCAGGGAAACAGAAAATAAAAGGACATCTGCATTCAGCCTCTGTGCCGCCAATCCGGGCTTTGCCTCTGGCTCCCTCCCCGGTGCTGCCAGCAGCGTCCCTGTCGCAAACGGCTCAAACAGAAAGCAGGGTTTGAGTTCCCTACATCGGCAGCGTGGGAAGGCAGCACAGGAAAGACCAGCCTTCTCTTTCTGTGGAAAAGTGCATAGGTTCTGTGAGAGACAGTGAAGAAATAACCTGTTATCCGTGGGCAGCTTCCCTGCTGCTGAGACGAGTGGAAGAGCCTTTGCTGACCTTGGGAAAACAATGTTTTGCAGATGTAGAGGAAGTCCTCTTAAAGCAGCTGTGTGTGTATATACTNGGGCGAGTTCAGACGCTGCTGCTTGGATACGCTCTTTTTAAAGTTGTGATTTTTAGAATATTAAGAAAAACCCCAAGCTGGTTCAGAGTGCTCTTGTGTTGTTCTAATTCCAGCTCCTCACTTCATCCTTGCCGGAAATGAGAAACAAGCAGAGGTGTAAGCCTAAGGAGGTGTTCTAGCGTTAATCACAACACCTTTGGGAGCAAATATTAGCACATCAGTTGAACACAGTGAGTGAGAGGAGCTGTGAGACATCCATCTACTCTCCAGCACAGCATTCTTAGTAATATTTTTCTCCTCCAGCTCTAAACTCTAAACACATAGGGTGTCTAGTGTCTATTTGAATCAGATTTCTCTGGTACAGACATTTTTTATCAATTAATTTTTTTTTTAATGCTTGGTTTCAAATTTAACTGAATGGACTGAAAATTTCATTTGGTTATCATTGAAGCAGGAAGCTCATCCTCCTTATTAAGGGGTAGAAGCTAACATATGTGTATTATGTATTAAGCAAAAACATCCTTCAAAAGGAAAGAGGAAGATGGTGACAGTTACAGCAATGTTATATTTATCCAATTCTGACTCCTCTTTTCCCCTGTAATGAAGGCAAGGAATCACACAGGATCACAGATCAAAAAGTAGGAGTACGTAGGTGTAAATGTCACAGACTGTGCACCTTACTAGAACCTGGATATTAATTGCACAATTAATATTAATGGCACTGCATTTATAAAAGACCTGTATAGGTAAGCACTTTAAAATCAGGAAATAACAGAAATTTGCTGCAATTTTGAGAAAAGATTATGCAGTTTCAACAAAAATTATACCATTTTCTTTTCATAAGTTGACAAGTAAATTTAGCAATATTTTGCATTTCTTTAGTGTTTCTCACCCTGTTGTACTTGTGTGAATTAAGTGCAGTCATACTCATGGAATAACTTAGTCAAAGAATAAGAATATAAAATAATATTTACTGGTTATATAAATAAAATATTTTCTACTATATTCTCATTCCTTAGGGAACTAAATACTTTAGCAGACATCAGTTGGGACATCTTATATCACACTGATTTTAACAGATGACTTTTTATGATAGTAAATGTTTCTAGATTCAGGCAATTATAGAATAACTTTACTTAGTGCCAAGCCATTAGTAATTAATGAACTAGGTACCAAAAAGTAAGATATACTTTTTCAAATACTTTGTTAAAAGATTAAAAAGGTACTTCCTGAGTACTTTTCTGCAGTGCTGAGAAAGTTTGGATGAAAGGCAGCAAAATTAATTCGATTTTATATTAATGTATAGTTTTAATCCCCGAGCATGGTATGTCCACTCAAAGTACTATTTCTCCTTTTTTCTTAAATTGTGTAGAATAATCTACATTATAGTCTACACAAGTAAAGCTGATTAAAGTAACTTACATTAGGAATGGTTTACTCTAAATTGCCTATGCTACCTTCTGTTAATGAAAAAGTATAATAAACTGTACTCTGCTGGCATTTTATAGACTTAAAATTTACATCAACAAGTGCCCTGGATTGCAATGTCAACATTTCATTACAGCTGCTCCTGCAAGCATATTGCAGTTTGTATGTGGAAGCACACACCTTTAGTGCTGCCTAATGGAAAAATGGTTTTCATGTGTGAAATTAAAAATAGACAGATAAATTTCCTCCTCTCAACTGGTAGATTATGATGAAGATGCAAGATGTTGCTTTCAGAAGGAAATGTTATATCCTCTATAATTTGGGAGGGTTGGGTACAGTGAAGCTGGTTACAGTCTTGTAGGGAGAGCAGCTTGTTGGGCAGTGAATTATAAAAATAATAATTCCTAATAAAATTTAGGATACATATGTCCAAAAAAAGAACCTCTGAGATCCATAGTAAACAATTATTCAGAAGAATACTGCAAGCTGGCCAGACAAATACCATTCCTAAATTTGCTCTCTTGGGTGAAAGTTGGCGATGGCAAGTGTGGTGTCCTGTGGGCTGTAAGATTTTCAGCTGTGTTCATTCAGAGCAATTCCCATGACTGTGTTGGTTCAGGTTTGGCCCTCTGCACCCATTCCCTCACAAGCTGCCAGTCACAAGGGACAGTGGTTTCCTGTTATTTCTGACAGCAGCTTTCTTCATTATAACTGACTATTTTGCCACATATTTTCATCTAGTCATTTCCTCTTTTCACTGTTTCTTGTGATTTGAATATCTAACAGCACAGCTGCAACATTCAACTAATAATGTATTTTAAATGGAGTATTTAGGAAAATGGGGAAGATCTGTACCTATAAAATAATAAGGAACACCAGCTATGTGTATAGAGTTGGCAAGTGAGTATTGGAAGGTGGTTTCTTGGAAAAGATTTGGAATCGTAGGTGAAAAGCAGCTAAATGTGGGGCTCTGGTGTAAAACTTGAGTGGAATTGGGCATTTCAGTTTCACAGTCTAATGTACATTCTCTTCCCTGCTCATTCTGTAAAACTTTTTTATATGAAACAATGGCAAGACAGACAACATTTTCTTGTTTTCTCATTTTATCCCTTGATGTGTTGTGTGCATGACTGTGTTCATAAACTGAGGAGAGATTTCTACTGAAGCACTGCCTCGGATGCCCGAGCATTTCTTAAATTATTTCCTTTGGTTTAGACCCCTCTGTGATGCCTACTCAGAATTCTTTCCTCCAGTATCCACTGCATTGTACTGATGATTATTTATCAATATTGAACGCCACTATATTTTCTTCCTACACAGCTGGGTCACTCCAAGTATCTTCACCATCTGCCCCAAAATTTGGAGTAATGTTGTGTCTCCTACAAATATTGTCTCCTTCTGTATCACTTTTTTTCTAGATTATTTTAAGGGTATTTACAACAAAATTAAAACCACCTTATTCTTTTGGATTTTCACCACGATTATGAATGACTATATGTTCTCCTGTTTAATCTCTGTTAGTTTTGGGTCTATGACATTGCTGTTTTCCTCACAACCCATTAGGCAGTTTTTCTGGAAGCATTTAGTGAGAGGATTGTAAAATGTCTTTGAAAATTTGTCACCTAATCCATATATACACTCCCAAGCTTGTTTTACAAGATAAAGTAGTTTGTCTTCTGCTTTTGTGAAGGAGAATAGCTTACAAAAAATATCCCGTTGCTTCCCCCTTCTGAGGTGTTTTTACTACTTTTTCTTTTCTCTTATTCCTTAATTATTTTAGAGCTCTTTTTCAACCTTAACAATTCCATGACTTTGTAATATTTTCTTATTTCTATATTACAAGTTGTTGTGTTTCCAAATCTGGTGAAATATTCTTTGTGTCCACTGACTCACCTGTTGAAAACCTTGCAGCAGGATGGCATTTGGCATTTTATTTTCCTTTTATTTATTCTGGTTCAGAATTAATTTGATACTATGCTAGATTACCATGGCAAAAAAAAAAAAAAAA